>JABMDN010000671.1:0-23867 GCA_017165825.1 Hepsetus odoe | reverse complement strand
TGGGGCTACCTGATCAAGGATCTGCCCAACTACTGTATTGTACATGTCGGTGATGTCATTAACAGTTTTGTTACTGGTGAAGTCTATCTCCGTTACGGCCTCCATAAACTGGACACATTTAGCCCTGCTTAGGTGTCGTGTTGTACTAGGAAACTCCTCTGGATTTGGTCCAGACACTGTGACTGCTCTCCACTTGCTCTGGAGGGATTTTCTCCCAAAACAAGCTTCGCAACTGACTGGAACCAGAACCAGAACAGGGAAGGTGACTGGAGCTATCTGAGGTGGGTGGTAAGGGTGGTAGAGGTGGTGGTGGTAGAGAGGTGATTATTTGAGCATTAGGATTAGGTTCCATCACAGTTGTTTGCCCTAATGATGATGAGGATGATACAAATGAAGGTCCCATAAGGAACATGCCCTGAGAAACATACCCCCAATCATACTTGGTGGTCCTGAACACAAAAAATTTAAATAGAAAGCATCAGTAAAGAATTCATCAGTAACATCTCCACACTGCTTAAAGTTCCCCATCCCAAACGCAGTGAATAAACCCAGACATTTTTGTTGTCTGAAATTGGGACAGTGGTGTCCTAGTGTTTAGGGACAAGCCCCCAGGATCAGAAGGCCTTGGGTTTGAATCCCAGACCAGCAGGTTGCCCTGAGGTAAACAGATGTGTTTACAGGAAGAAATGACTCATTTTGAGTCAAGACCGACTGGTCAGCACCATTCAGATCAGTCAGCAGACACCTGGTCTTATCAAATGTGATCAAACACCTTTTGACTAGATCAACTGACCTCACCAGGTCAGGTGACTGATTACTTAACAGGCATATAGTGCTGTGCAAAGGTTTTAATCACCCTAGCATTTATTCACCTAGATAAACAATGTTAATAAACACAAAATAAATAATAAACAAATAAATTAAACTAAGAAAACAAATTAAAATTGCATTAAAACTAAAAAGCTAAAATAAAAATACAAATCTATACAGTAAGTTATGTATAAATACACAAGTCAAGTAGTCAAGTTCAACTAGGGTTTGGGGTGCTGGTGGTCTCGTACTATAGACCAAGAGGTTGCGGTTTCAAATCCCACCTGTAGCACCATCCCACCATGGGGTTTCTGAGCAAAACCCTAAACCCCAAGCTGGTCCAAGTCCAGGGGGACTGTACTTGTAGTTAAAAAATGTACGTCGCTCGTACCTGAATACCTGAATCGTGGAGCTACACATGAGACCACATATAAATACATGTATTTTAGGGAAATAAAAGGAGGACAAGGTCAGAAAAAACAGAAAATGAAGTGTAGATACCTTAATACTCTAAGTACAGTATTTTGTTAAAATATTCCTGTTTGCAGGAGGAATTAATCACTTTCTCTCCACAAGAGTGCGCTACGTGTTGTTTGTAAATTTTCCTCTTATTTTCCTAATTTGCGCTCAAGTTATCAGTGAGTAAAGTAATATTTAGTTTTGGGGGTTAAATTGTCCTAAATTTTACAACAAACAAAGTAAAAAAGGAAGAAAACACTAGAATAATACACTTCAGTCACTATAGCGCTTTACTTTTTATCAAAATCTTATGTTCCACCTTAAATGAGGCACCAGAATGTGACAGCTGCTCCGTTTAAGGTGGAACAGAAAAGTTCAAACACAAGCTGGTTTCAGTCTCTAAGTTTAGATCCTGGATGTTCCACTGAGCTTCTAAAAGTGATCTAGAACATTTTTTACTTTCCCTATGGTCCTGGTTTGGGAGGTGTGTCTCTCTTACCTGCCCGTTTGTTCCAGAATCATCCTGTCAGTGCCCAGGTGTTCATTATTCAGCACAACTGGGTTGCAGCTTGTCCCATACATTCCTGTAACACTGCCCACTGTCCACACCGGGTATGAGTGTGTGTGTGTGTTAGGGGAAGGGGTTTGACGTCAATGCAACGTCCATTTAGATCACAGGGTGCTGATTTTCAAACAGTTCCCAAAATTTTGAAAACAACAGGGGGAAGAGCTTTTTCATTCAAATCCCCCCATCTCTGGAACATCCTTCCAGCTACTGTCCGGGCCTCAGACACACTTTCAGTATTTAAGTCCAGACTAAAGACTTACTTGTTTAGTCAGGCTTTTAGTAATTCATTCTCCTGTTAGTTAAGAGGTGCAGATCTGTGGATTCATGGATATAGAGCATTACAGTAAACTGGGATGTTGGCCCACCACTCTCACACTTATAAACTCACGCTCAAAAAATTCAGGTACCAGACAGCCCAGACAGGCCGGTGGATCTCATTATCCATTGTTTGCCCGGAGATCCATAACTAAATCAAAACTACAAACAGGGACAAACATGGCCTTGACAGATCAGTAAATTCACGTTTGTTGAGAGTGGTGTTGGGGGTCGCCAGTGTCACAAGGTGCTCTCATCTTTGTAAAACCCCTGGATCTGTCCTTTTCAGTCAGGATCAGTCCTTTTAAGATGGGATGTAATAGATTACATCCCAACTTAAAAGGACTGATCCTGACTGAAAAGGACAGATCCAGGGGTTTTACAAAGATGAGAACACCCTGAGTCACATTACTGCATTCTTTAAACTTACGATCTGTACAATGAGTTCAAAACAAATCTTATTCCTTTCTCTTTGTTTGAGATGGACGACTGTCCACCACCTGTGTGGTGGACAGTTTAGATGTTTTCTGAGAGCAAGTCCATCAATGAGGGTCTCCAAAGTTCCATGCCAGCTGCTACACCAAGTCGGCGAAACTATCATCATCTTATTTTTCTCCCAACCTGAACTTCAGATCAGCTCCATCGAACTGGCTCTTCTGCAGGAGCTGCTGCTATGAAGATTAAAGCTTCCCCCACTCAAACAGATACCACCATTAGATCATGAACCTCCATTTAAAGTCACCAAAGGACTCTTTTACTTTTACTTTAACTCATATTTACTGGAAGTCATCACTATACAGGGTTTTTCTCTTTCTTTCTTTTCTTTTATTTCTGGTGTTGACCAAAGGACGATGGGTTCCCCTTTTGGGTCTTGGTTCCACCCAAGGTTTCTTCCTCATGTTTGGGGGAGTTTTTCCTTGCCTCTGTCACCCTCAGCTTACCCAATTGGGGCTCGGACCCAGATTCTGTAAAGCTGCTCTGTGATAAAAGCAGTTGTAAAAAGCACTATATAAATAAAGTTGACTTGACTTGACAAAGAGAAAAGTGCTTCATAATCCCCTAAAACCAAACAAATAAAAATGAATTAAAATTGAAAATAAACACAATCCATACTAAACATATCAATAGTATACACGTTCACATTCAGCATATTCATACTATACACCACACACACACACACACACACACACACACACACACACGCATATATATTCACATATATATATACACGCACACATACACACAAACTATAGTAACACACACACACTACTGAGTTCCCACAAAAAAGCCATTAGCTGCCCCTGCAAACAGTCATATTTTGTCCAGTGTCTTACGCTATTGAGTTCCCACAAGATAGCCAGTAGCAAACAGTTGCATTTTTAATCGAACAGTTACATTTATAATTGAGCTCTTGATGGGAAACAACCTTGAAATGTTGGTAGCAGATAAGGTATTAAGCCAATAGTCTGAAAACATTTCCGCTGACTTTTTTTTGTTGACTAAGTGGTAGTGATATTATTGGTGGAAAACTATTAATAGGGGGGCGGGCTAGGGCCACTAGGAGATATGTGCACCTCTCCAACAAAGAATTGTATTTAATGTTCATGTTTATTAAAAAGATAAAGATTTCAAAAAAGAAGTAAATGTGTATTTCGTAAATAAATACAGGCATTATGTGGGCCAGTGGGTGGAAGCTCTTGGTGAATACGCAGACTCTGAGTAAAGTGTGGATTGATGAATCAGACTTTGTTCTGAAATTCCTGAGGGGGCATTGATGGTGGGTCTGATAGGCCGCTAGGATATATGGAGAACAAGGAGTGAAAGATCATCTTGACCTTTACTGTTTGTTTGAGGATGAAACAGGAACTGTAATCCTATGCAAAATTAATGTGTGTCTCTGTTATAAGATAAATCTGCAGAGATGCTGATCCTGTTGCTGGTGTTCCAGTAGGATTAAACGTTGTTTCCTCATCTGCCAGCACCTACAAGAGATCCAGACCTTCAAGCTGCTTATTTTCAACCTTACTCAGATGAGTCTGAAAAGTGTCTTTCATTTTTAATGCAGATATGCAACAACTTTGAAGCACAATCGCATAAGTTCAACAAAGATAGTGCTAAGTTGGCTTTTGTTTTTTCCCTCCTGATCAGGAGAGCTCTCGACTGGTCTGTGCCATCGCGGTTGCATCAATCCCCAATGATGGCTTCCTGGTCCTCTCTTTCAACTGAACTACGTTACATGTTACATGTTGTCCGGTGTCTTATGCTGTCTCATGAGTTCCCGGAAAACATCTAGCAGCAAACAGATACATTTCTAAACTGAACAATAGTGCTCATAGACGGCCGGTAGCAAACAGTTACATTTCTAAATCAAGCAGCTGCACTCACAATTGGAAAACTGAATAAGAAGAAACCCTGAAATGTTGGTGGTGAATAAGACGGGGAGTCATCAGTAAAAGGACCTTTGTCTATTGTTGGCAAAGTAGCAAATGTGGGGGGAACTGAGGTTTTAATCATGACAGCATTGAATATTATTGGTGGAAAACTATTAATGGGATGGATTTATGTAAATTTAAACGGGATTGAAATGTATTTAAAGTCCGAAGTTGGGATGAGCATTTTTGGAGCTGCTCCCACTGGACCACGCCTGCTGAAACTCTTCAGTAAATTGGTTGTGCCGCATCTCTCTGACTTCGCTTGATTTTTGACTTCGTCTGATTACACTTCAATTTTCCACTGCATATTTTGGCGTTGTTGGCAGGACTGAAAAGAGGCCACATGGTCTCCTGGTTCGGCACTGCTCCTCGGGGCCACTCCTGGTCTGGCACAGAACATTAAAGGTAAGCATTATTTCAGATTTCACTGCCTTTTGGTTTGGGTTCTGTGTAACAGACCAGCGGAGGGGGGCTTGGGCCGCTAGGAGACCTGTGCGCCTCTCCAATAAAGAACTGTATTAAATGCTAAATGATAAATTGGAACCATGGAGTGAGAGGGTGAAATCCACTCTGGCGTCATAAGCCCCAGTGCAGGGCACTGGTCATTCTGTGTGCGCACTGTGAGATTATCTGTTATGTTTTACATTTGTTACGTTTGTTATGTTTAGCTTTGAGTTCTGTGCACGTTATCAGTCAATAAAGTCCAGTACGAAGCTCTCGGCTCTGCGTTGGCATCCAGCCCTCAACACCACATCGTGACAGGTACGAAGGTGCTGATCTTAGAAGAATCAATTGTAAAGTAAAAACATCACTAAATTATTAAATAATTAATAGGTTAAGTGTTATAAAGATAAATAATTATAAATATATAATAAGTGGGACAAAGAGAATCAAAGAATAAAGATGACTAAAAAAACTAAAGTGAAGACCCTCGAGGGACAATGTAAGGTGAAATCACCTGTGGAGAAGATGTGTGAAAAGAACCCCTTGATAAAGGATAAAATTCTGAAGATAAGTCAAAAGTGGGCTAAACGTACCAAGGGTTTAAACACTAAATGGCCAGCAGAAGGCCCATATGATGTAACACTTTGTGAGGCCCTGGAAATTCTCATCCTGAACCACAAACCAAAGGACAAATCCAGTAAACGACAAGCAAAGCGACAGGATGAATTAGAAATCCTAAAATTGTTTAAGAAAAAAGAGGATTTTCAAAAAGCTATTAAAGGAAGACAGGAGATTAAAGAGAGAAAAGAAGAAACAGAGAAGCAGTTGAAGATGTATGATACCCCTCCACCTTATGTAGGCCAGTATCCTGTCATTGAAGGGAAGTTTGATATTTCTGGACAAGTGACTGTAACAGATGACAAAAAGGATCCAGAACCAGAAGATGAACAAGAAGCAGCCTTGGAAGATGAGAAAAGAATCTCAGAGGATGCTGAGAGAACACCCAAAATCCCACCGACCCTCCACAAAAGGGAGGAGCCCTACTGCACAGGGAGCGAGAGAGAGAGTAGGCAGCAAAGCAGTGAGACAGTATATCCAGATCTTAATAAATTACAGCAGGAGTGGAGAAGTGCAGTACTAGAGAGTGAAGAGGCAGCAAGGAGAGAAAGGGAGTAAGAGGCATGGTCAGTGAAAGGTGATAAGGAAGGAATTAAGCAGACAGAATGGGAAGACAGTGATGATGAAGGTGTGTTGGATTGTTACAGGAAGTACAGAAAACAGATGAGAAAAGAAATAGAATTAAGGAGAGAGTTAAAGGACATGGAAAGGATGTTACAGGAAGAGGAAAGGAAAGTGGAATGAGATGAGTAAGGAAAGCTGAAATGAGAAAAGAGTGGGATGGAGTGCACCACGGGGAGGCCCAAAAGATGGATGACACAGAGCTTTGATGATTCTATCCAAAGAATAAGCAAATCAATTACTAATTTGGATGAAATTGTGCGTGTTGCAATGGAGAGAAAAAGTCCAAGGAGACAGAGTAGAAGGGATAATGGTGAAATATCAGAAAGTGAAGAGGACACAGAGATTCAGGTAGAACCAAGTATGAGATTAAGATCTGGAAGATGGTACAAGCACCTATATTGATTAAGGGAAGACATGCTCATTACATACCATGGCAGACCCAGGATTTGGAGGGGTTGGTCAATAGCTTGCCCGATCTGCATGAAGGGGCCCCGAAGTGGATACTGGACTTTGATGTCACGGGTGAGGTGTGTTTTGGGCACGGTAGAGGGCGCTCTGTTCTGACTGAGCACACCTGAGCTCATGAAGGCACAGGTGTGCTTCATTGGGGCTGACTATTTAAGCCCCGGTGAGTCAGAACAGAGCGCAGCTCATTCGTTAGGCTCAGACTACAAGTTATGGTGGTTTTGGTATTTGGTAATCTGGGTAACTTGGTTTAGGCTGCAGTTCCTCGGTTTTGGTTTGAACTGCAGTCCTTTGCTCTTGTTTTGTTAATATAGTTAATAAAGTTATGATCCGAACTCCTGGCTCAGTGTTGGCGTCCTCTCCACACCCCGCCACCGTTACATTTGAAGAAAAGACACTTGGGCGTCTCCTTGCTATAGGAGATGTAAAAGCCTTATTGGCCAGAATAATTGGACAAAAGGCAATGGAAGAAATCATGACAAAAGTAGGCATGGAGCATCACGCTGTGGATACAACCAGTAATGATGTGGAATTTAATCCATACCGAAACTGATGAAACATCCACAAGACTGTGGAATGCAATGAGGGAAGTTGATCCAAGAATATTACACCTGAAGACTCTGAAAGGAGAGCCAATAGGAGAGACTGAAAATCCCTCTGCTTATGTTCATCACATGAAAAAGATGTGGAGAGCAGAGGCCGGAAGTGACCCAGATCAAGACAACCTCATGAAAGTGGTCTTTCAGACATTGGTCCTGGGTGGTCTTCCAGAAAAAGTCAAAAGCAAACTGGAAGATGTAGTGGGACTGACTGAAAAGACGTTTGATGAGTTTGTGGCTCATGTGACACATGCTCTGGATAAACACAGGCAAAATGAAAAGAGAACCAAAGAAGAAGAAAGAGAAGTGCTGAGAAAGGTGGCACAGCTCCAACTGGAAGAGCTGGCAGGAGGAAAAGTTAAGAAAAACTCAACAAGACTAAAGACTCAAGCTGCAGTTGTGGAAGAAAAGACTTTGCAGGCATCTCAAAAGCCAGTGACTCCAAATCCTGCATCACCTGTGAGTCTGCAATTGGATGGAGTCCAACAACCATCACAGTCCACAACTCCGTTCTCAGGGTGGAACTCAGTTCCAGTCATCAGTGTGTACACTCAGCCTGGCAGAAGTGGACCAAGCCAGCAGAAATTCGGAGGCAGACAACAGTAGCGACAGCCTCAAGGTCCACCTGGAGTGTGTTGGGGGTGTGGACAAGCAGGACACACCCAAAAGAGGTGTTCAGTAAATCCATGGAAGGGACCGGAGCGAAGGGAGGTGCAGTCTGGCGAACTCCTCAAATTATGGTTCAAGAACAGTCACAGCAAAACGCAAATTTAGGACGTCCATGGACAGGAAGAAATCAGAACCCTGCTGATTAAATCTAAATTCTGGCCCAGTAAATTACTGGGGTGGACAAAATCGATGCTAGGGAGGCTCATAGGGTCCTTGTAACGGTGGCGGGGTGCCGGAAGGACGCCAGTGCAGAGCCAGGGGTTCGGAAAGAAAGAAAGAACCCCCCCCCCCCCCAAAAGGCGTGGCTCCCGAAGTGCCAAAACATAACCGAACCCCTGGGGGGAGGTCAAGAACAACAAAATATTTTACAAAAACAAAAGTCCCTTGTTGGGACATACGGTCAGGTCCACAAAAAATACGAAAGGACCTCTGACCAGCCATGTCCAGGCAGCTGGCGGTGGTGAGGGGAATCCTAGAGTTTCAGTCCATATTCTGATAACCAAGACTGGTACTTGTGTTTAGCCGTACATTCCTTCGGTGTCTCTCTGCTGTTCTGTGTTTCCTCCCTCACTTGTCTCGCTGACTCTGTAGTGGGAACTCTGGAGGACTCGTATGATTGGTTCAAGAGCCTTGTCTGGTCATCACCTGAACAAGAGCTACATACAAGAGATTCCCTGTGGTTAGAGGGGGAAGAGCTCGTTACCCTGTGTGTGCGCCGCTTCCGGTCTCCGTCCCTCTTGCTTTCCATGACTTTCGTTTCATAATCCAAGGCGGGGAGTTTTTCGTCTCTTTCATACCAAGGTTGTACAGGCCACAAGTTCTGAGGAGACTGATCGCAGGGACGTGTTATGGGCACGGTGTTGGGAAGCAGTGCAACCTGCAAGGCGTGTTCCTGCTCTGGAACTTTCAGGTGCTGATTGGAGCCTGGTTGTAGTGTTGTCCCAACTGGGACGATGTTCACGCGGGCATTGAGCAGGAGGTTTGGGGGAAGAACAGCTGGTGTGAAGGCTCTTTTGGGGGCACTGACAGCAATAAAGGAAAGGTATTCCTCCACTGCTGCAGTGAACGCTGTTGCTTTCCTCTGGCACTGCTGGCTTCTGGGAGGCCGGGGTAACTGTGTGCTTCCATCTCTGAGAGGCATGGTAACTTGTGCTTTGTTTGTACTGACCTTACCCTTGGCAACCTGGGTTGCTCCTCTCCTCTGAGTAGGAGGGGGTTTGACTAATTCCGGAGCCTCTGATATCTGTGGATCCACAGGCACATCAAGTTGGGCTGTTGGATTGTCACCATCAGTAGCTTCCACATAGCCTCTGGAGCGCTCCTCCTCTGGATCATTCTCTGAAAGGCTAAGGTCAAGGGAATTGAGAACCTCTGAGGAACTAGACTCAATTTCTGAGACTTTACTTACGGAATGCACTGAAACAAGGGAAGAGATCCATGAAGGGCAGTCTGTTCCAGAGATGATGCCTGAGGTAATAGATGGAC
Organism: Hepsetus odoe; assembly: GCA_017165825.1. NCBI lineage: Eukaryota > Metazoa > Chordata > Actinopteri > Characiformes > Hepsetidae > Hepsetus > Hepsetus odoe. The sequence continues at coordinate 14,379 of JABMDN010000671.1, read as the reverse complement.
AAGGTTGATGATGAAACAGACTGGGAGTCAGATTTCTTGATGTGGTTGTCTGGTTCTGTAACTTTTACTGGGCGGAGGGAACATATACAGTTTCAGCAATATGTACGGGTATGTTCAGAACCGGTTCACTAAGAAGTCCTTGCCGAATAGGCCGATAGGTTTCAGCGGAGAGCAGGGGATTCTGAGTAATCTTAGCTTTCCTCCTTGATACGGGGAATGTGGAGAGGACATAATCCCGAAGCTTAATTTCTGGGTCTTCTCTGTTGTGATACACGTTTATATTCTTACCTGAAGTATCTGTGGACAGGATCTCCACCAGAGGCTTTCTCTGCCAGTGTTCCAAAGCAGAAATCAATGCGGGTGATTTCAGAAGAGACCTAACCATTATGGGTACCTCGGTCAAGGAGCTGGTGGTAGGGAAACGCCTTATCCTCCCTGACTCATTATGGGGGTCCCGTGAGGAATGGTCCGATTCACTGGAAAGCCTTGGCCTGAAAGGGTCTGAAAGAGAGCTAAACACAGATGAATCTTTGTGGTTCATAGAAGAGTCCCTCTTGGCCCTGTGACACTCTGCTCCATGTACCTGCAGGGTGAGTCTCACGGAGTCCAGGTTTTCATAACCACAGGGCATTCTTAGTTTCTTGTCCAAAATCAAACATATCAAACTGTGGATTACCTGCCCTCCTTGACCGTACTCTCTGGGTGGGTCCTGCAGATCAGTGGGTTTTCTGGTTTCCCTCCTGGCTTTTTCCAGTTCTGTCTGCAGAGCGGCATTGTTGCCTTGCACCTGCTTCAGCTCCTGCATGAGTCCACTGATCTCTACTCGAAGCTCACCATTGTCTTGAGCTAAAACCTCTCTTTCCATAGCTGCAAGGTCACTCTGGCAAAGAGACAAGAGTCCTTTGGTTTCCTCTAGCTGAGAACGCAGAGTGGTGAGCTCCTCCTCATGTTTCAGTCTTTCATGGGTGAGCTAGTTATCTGCAGAACAGAGGTCTTGCTTTCTGCCAGCTGTTGGTTGAGCCTCGCCAGCAATTCCCTCTGTTTGATCTGATCCTCTCGTAGGTGAAAATCTGTGAGAAGTGCACTGTGCTTCAAGTTGGCCTGTCTGAGTCTTTCTGACTCAGCCCTGAAGTCCTCCTGGGTGCTGTTCAAATTTTCGGTTAGCCAAAGTATCTGTTCCCTGAGATCCTTACAGACTTTCTCCTGTTCTAGGTACCTAGCCTGCTTTTCCTGAAGTTCCCCATTTACTGTAACTAGTTCCTCCTGAAGGGAATGTACTTGAAACTGGTGGCTCACCTGCAGCTGGTGTTTCACAGCCTGAAGAGAGGCGTTTTCATCCTCCAATTTCTTACACTTTGTTTTCAGGGCGTCCAGATCCTGGTTTCGTGTACAGATTACTTGATCCCTGGTGAGGAGCTCAGCCTCCATTTCCTGGAGCTGCTCAACTAAAATGTTTTTGTTCTGTCTTTCTGCGCCCAGAACAGACAGCCAGACCTTCTGAGATTCATGTTCTAATTTCTTTAGTTCATGTTCTAATTTCTGAATTCTCGAGGTTAATTCTCTTACCTGAAATGGTTCCTCTGTTGCCCTCTGCTCAGCAGACGGGTTAGAGGAGCTGGGGTTGTGCACGGTGCCAGGTGCGGGCCTCTTGCCCTTTTTTCTTTGTTTCCGCAGCGTATCTGCCATTTTTTCGCCGTGTTTCACGTAGGGCGGGGCCTCTGTGTTTGCTGCACAGCGCTGTCTCCGCGGACGGACTGCTGTGATTAGAGCTTGGTGCTGTCTTCGCGGACGGACCGCTGTGATTGGAGCACGGCGCTGTCTTTCGCGGACGGGGCGCTGTGAGTGGCGAAGGAGGCGGGTTCCACCGACTGCTCTCCACCAACTGCATTGCAGTTGGTGGAGAGCAGGAGCCAGTAAAGAAAGGGGCGCGAACGAAGCCTCTTCCTCGAGGAATCGCCCCAATGACATCACCTCTACAACAGCCCGTACTGCCCTCTCCGCTCGACCGCACTCCTTCAGCCGTTTGCCGAACTGATTGAGGTGCCGCGAGAGCTCAGTGGCTGTGACTCTCTGCATTTCACCGCTCCGCTCGCAACGCCCCGGCTGCCACAGGGGCAGCCCTGCTCGGAGGTCCTCAATCTGGGCTCCCAGTGCTCGCTCTAGCTCCTCCAGCCACTCCTCACGGCTCCTGGCGTCCCAGTCTAGGCGGCTCATTTCTGTAACGGTGGTGGAGTGCCAGAAGGATGCCAGTGCAGAGCCAGGGGTTCGGAACGTAGTTTTATTATCCAGATATACAAAATACCAGAAGCAAGGACTGCAGTTCTAATCAAAAACCAAGAACCGAGGAACTGCAGTCTAAATCAAGACACCAAGTTACTAAATACTAAAACCACAACCAAATGCCACCATTGCCTGTAGGCTTAGCCTAACTAATGAGCCGCGCTCTGTTCTGACTCATCGGGGCTTAAATAGTCAGCCCCAACGATGCACACCTGTGCCTTCATGAGCTCAGGTGTGCTCAGTCAGAACAGAGCGCCCTCTAGCGTACCCAAAACACCTCATGTGACAAACACCTCATACGTGATAGAGAGCACCCTCTAGCGTGCCCAAAACACTTCATACGTGGCAGAGAGTGCCCTCTAGCATGCCCAAAACACCTCACATGTGACAGTCCTACAGGGGAGGGTCAGCTCTTATTGACCCTAATCTTATCTTATTAGGGTGGTGGTGGTCTAGTGGTAGGGTGCTTGCCTATGGACCTCAAGAGGTCCCAGGATCGAATCCCACCTTTAGCACTCCCAACACTGGGCCCCTGAGCAAGACCCTTAACCCAAATTTGCTCCAGGGGAACTGTCCCTGTAATTAGGATATGGAAGTCCCTCTGGATAAGAGCGTCTGCTACATGTCGTAAATGTAAATGTATTGACAAGCAGGGGAGCTGATGAGGAACCAATGCTGCAGGTTCAGGTGAATGGCAAACTACACCCATGATGATACATGCCTAAATTCAAATTATGTCATTAAACCTCCCCAGGTCAGGAAAGTTCATTAAGACCGTAGGATTCTTGGGACAGGTGCAGCTATTACCAGTGACTGCTCCCGTTAAAGTAACAGTACAGGGAAAAACAATCAATTTACCTATTTTAGTTTCAGAGCAAACTCCAGTAAATTTATTAAGGAGAAATGCTTTGTGCCAGTTGGGATTCCAGATCTGGTGAACACCTGATGGAGTATATGTGGATGAAATGGCAGTTAGTGCTCAGATGAATGTGACATTAGGAAAGGAAGCTAATGTGTACTGGTTAGGAGAGATAGAAAAGCCCATTCAGAAAATAATGAGTCTGTGGGGAAAGTTTATTTCAGCACAGATACCAAAAGCAAGATATCCCAGACTAGAATACCACTGTACTATGATTTATGATAAAAGCCAGGATGAGATGCTGGAGGAAGAATGGCTTAGAAAGACTGCAAGAACAAAAGTTAACCTTAAAGCTAGAAGTGTAGTGATAGGGACAGAAGGAGCAATGCTTCAAGTGGAGGATAATGAGTTCATCAAAAAGTGGTATGATGTTGAAGGAGCAAGACCACATGTGACATTGCTAATAAATGAAGGATATGAGTCAAAGTATTTGGGATCCATGGTTAAAAGAGCAGAAGAACTAAAGTGGGAGAAGACACAAAATCCATTGATACTGTGTGCTGAAGATAATTCAATGTGTTGTGTGAATTGGAAACACCACAGAAACACCACAGGCAGTTGCAATCCCAAGATTTGAAAATGATGATGTCTGGAAGTGAATGAATGCACAGCTGAAAGAAGAAGATTCCCTGAAGAAACAAATGATTAAGCAAGTTCCAGAAGAGCTGTGGTCGCAACATGAGACAGATGTGGGACTGGTAAAATCAGCTTCACTGTTCAGATCAGACTGAAATCTAGAGCACAACTACCTAGGAGAGCTCAGTATCCAATAAAACCAGAAGCAGAGCAGGGAATAGAGAGAACTATAATGGGGCTGCTAGAAGCAGGAGTACTTATAGAAATGAGAAGCCCATGTAACATGCCTATACTACCAGTACAAAAGGCAGATAAAACTAAGTGGCGATTGGCACGATCTAAGAGCAGTAAATGCAGCGGTAGAAGACTGGCAAGTGGAAGTGCCCAATCCACACACATTACTTATGAACATTCCACCAGATGCCAAGTACTTTACAGTAATAGACTTATGTTCTGCATTTTTTATTATCCCAGTAGCAGAAGAGTCCAGGTATCTATTTGCATTTACATACACTAGGAAGCAATTCAGTTATACAAGGATACCACAAGGATTCAAACATTCCCCTCATATATTTCATCAAGTTTTAAGACAGGATTTAGAGAAACTAAATCTAAACAGCACAATGCTACAGTATGTTGATGATTTAATCTTGTGTTCCCCGACAGTAGAACAATGTCATCAAGACTCTGTTAAAGTTCTCAGAAAATTAGCTGAGGGGGGACATAAGGTGTCACAAGCAAAGTTACAATATTGTCAACCACAGGTAGAGTACCTGGGACGACTGGTGGCACATGGAACAAAAGCAATAGCTCCTTCACAGCTGGAAGGAATTAGTAAGGCACCACAACCAATGACAGTGGGACAAATGATGTCATTCCTATGAATGCAGAATGGATTGAAGATTATGTAATAAAGACTGAACCTTTGAGGGGATTGATAACAGAAGCAGGAACAAAGACTTTAAATGCTCCATTAAAATGGACATCAGATGCTTATGTGGCACTTGAAACTCTGAAACAGGAAATGCAGACAGCACCAGTGTTAGCTACACCAGATTATGAAAAAACCTTTTTGTTTGTTTTTTGTTAATCACTGTGATGGATTTGCGTTAGCAGTGTTAATGCAAGAGACATCTAGTGGAAGGAAGAAACACCCAATAGCTTATTATAGCACTAAACTAGATGGAGTGGCTCAGGCATGGCCATCATGTTATCACGGTTTAACAGCAGTACATTATGCCAATGAGAAGGCTTCAGTTCTGACAATGGGGTTCCAGTAGTCATCTTTTCCCATCATAATATAATAGAACTGATCGAGAACAGTAGATTTGTGTAAACACAAGCAAGAAGTTTACAGTATTCATTCTTGCTAACATTTTCAGATGTGACTCTTAGGAGATGCAATACTGTTAATCCAGCAGAATTATTGCCTTTCCAGTTTGAAGGAAGACCACATGATTGCATAGCTAGTTCATTGGCATTCTCTAAGTTAAGACCTGATTTAGAGTCTACACCAATTCTGAAAGCAGAGTTGACTTATTTTGTTCATGGATCCTGTTTTAGGGATCATTTGAGGAACCATGCAGGATATCCAGTGGTGAGGAAAGAAAATAGATATGTTTTTGAGGAGAAAAGGCTGAACACTGTTTTTAGCCATGTTCTGCCCAACTAGCAGAGCTGAAGGCAGTAACTGAAGTAACTGAGGTTTGTAAATTGGCAAAAGGAAAATGTGTTAATGTTTTTACTGACTCAGCATATGCTCATGGAGTTACACATTTCTTTGAGGCGGTATGGAAACAGCGAGGATTTAATGATGCTAACCCAGCCAATGATGCTAACCTAGGGATGCACAAACCAGTGTATTTCTTCGTGCTGGTCCCAAGCCCGGATAAATGGGGAGGGTTACGACAGGAAGGGCACCCGGTGTGAAACTTTGCCAAGTCAATATGCGGACAATGATACAGAATTCCATACAGGATCAGTCAAGACCCGGGTTAACAAATTGGACTACTGTTAGCCAAAGGAGAAGAAGAAGAAGAAGAAGAAGAAGAAGAAGAAGAAGAAGAAGAAGAGGAGGAAGGCATGTCCAGATGGAGATGGAGAGAAAGAAGGGGCGGATAGTGGAAGTGAGGGTAGGGACTTTGAATGTTGGCAGCATGACTGGTAAAGGTAGAGAATTAGCTGATATGATGGAGAGAAGAAAGGTTGCCATTTTGTGTGTGCAAGAGACTAGATGGAAGGGTTGTAAGGCCAGGTGTATTAGAGGAGGGTTTAAACTGTTCTACCATGGTGTGGATAGAAGGAGAAATGGGGTAGGTGTTATCCTGAAGGAAGAGTATGTGAAGAGTGTTTTGGAGGTGAAGAGGGTGTCAGATAGGGTGATGAGTTTGAAGCTGGAAGCTGAAGGTGTGATAATGAATGTTGTTAGTGCTTATGCTCCACAAGTTGGTTGTGAGATGGTAGAGAAGAAAAAATTCTGGTGTGAGTTAGATGAAGTGATAGAGAGTGTACACAGGGGAGAGAGAGTGATGATTGGCGCAGATTTTAATGGTCATGTTGGTGAAGGGAACAGAGGTGATGAGGAGGTGAAGGAATGGTGTGAAGGAGAGGAATGCTGAAGGTCAGATGGTTGTAGATTTTGCAAAAAGGATGGAAATGGCTGTAGTTAATACTTATTTTAAGAAGAGGGAGGAGCACAGGGTGACGTATAAGAGTGGAGGAAGATGCTCACAGGTGGATTATATTCTTTGCAAGAGGGTCAGTCTGAAAGAGATTGGAGACTGCAAAGTAGTGACTAATCCTAGTGACATAGAAATGGAAACGTATTCACAGGTGAAAAGAGCATACTGAGCACATGGAAGGAATACTTTGAGAGGCTGATGAATGAAGAAAATGAGAGAGAGAGAGAGAAGATTGGATGATGTGAGGAGAGTGAACCAGGAAGTGCAGCAAATAAACAAGATGGAAGTAAGGGCAGCAATTAAGAGGATGAAGAATGGAAAGGCTGTTGGACCGGATGACATACCAGTGGAAGCATGGAGGTGTTTAGGGGAGATGGCAGTTGAGTTTCTGACCAGATTGTTTAACACAATCTTGGAAAGTGAGAGGATGCCTGAGGAGTGCAGACAAAGCGTACTGGTACCGATCTTCAAGAATAAGGGTGATGCACAGAGCTGTAGTAACTATAGAGGGATAAAGTTGATCAGCCACACCATGAAGTTATGGGAAATAGTAGTGGAAGCTAGGTTCAAAAAAGAGGTGAGGATTAGTGAACAGCAGTATGGTTTTATGCCAAGAAAGAGCACTACAGATGCAATATTTGCTCTGAGGGTGTTGATGGAGAAGTAAAGAGAAGGTCAGAAGGAGCTGCATTGTGCCTTTGTGGACTTGGAGAAAGCATATGACAGGGTGCCTAGAGAGGAGTTGTGGTTTTGTATGAGGAAGTCTGGTGTTACAGAGAATGTGAGAGTAGTTCAGGATATGTATAATGGCAATGTAACAGTGGTGAGATCTGCAGTAGGAGTGATAGATGCATTTAAGGTAGAGGTTGGATTACATCAAGGATCAGCACTGAGCCCATTCTTGTTGCAATAGTAATGGACATGTTGACGGACGAAGTTAGACAGGAGTCTCCGTGGACGATGATGTTTGCTGATGATATTGTGATCTGTAGTGAGAGTAGGGAGCAGCTTGAGGAGAACCTGGAGAGATGGAGATATGCTCTTGAGAGGAGAGGAATGAAAGTGAGTAGGGCAAAGACAGAATACATTAGTGTGAATGAAAGGGAGGAAAGTGGAGTGGTTAGGATGCAGGGAGTAAAGGTAACAAAGTTGGAGGAGTTTAAATATTTAGGATCAACAGTTCAGTGTAATGGCAAGTGTTGAAGAAAGGTGAAGAAGAGAGTGCAGGCAGGTTGGAATGGAGTGGCTGGAGTGACAGACACGTACCAGCTAGAGTAAAAGGGAAGGTTTACAGGACAGTAGTGAGACCAGCTATGTCGTATGGGTTGGAGACGGCGGCATTGACAAAAAAGCAGGAGGCGGAGCTGGAGGTGTCAGAGTTAAAGATACTGACATTTTCGTTGGGTGTGACGAGGATGGACAGGATTAGAAATGAGTATATTAGAGGGACAGCACAGGTTAGACGTCTTGGGGACAAGGTTAGAGAAACAAGGTTGCGTTGGTTTGGACATGTCCAGAGAAGATATGAGGATTATACTGGAAGGAGGATGTTGAAGATGGAGCTGCCAGGAAAGAGGAGAAGAGGAAGACCAAAGAGGAGGTTTATGGACGTGGTGAGAGAGGACATGCAGATGGTCGGTTTGAAGCAGGAAGATGCAGAGGACCATAAGAAATGGAGACAGTTGATCCACTGTGGCGACCCCTAAACGGGAGCAGCCCGGAAAAAGAAAAGAAAAAGAAGATGAGTCCTATGATGCTGCCAGGGAGACTGGCAATAGTTAAATGTCAGGCACAAAAAAAAAGGAAATGACTATGATAAAGGGGAACAACTTAGCTGATGAGGCAGCTAAAAAGGCCTCTAAGTGTGAGGATCTGATGATGGCACCAATGGTAGTAATAGAGCCTATGTCACATATGTGGTGTTTCTGTCACATGTGAGGTGTTTTTGGCATGCTAGAGGGCGCTCTCTATCACGTATGAGGTGTTTGTCACATGAGGTGTTTTGGGTACACTAGAGGGCGCTCTGTTCTGACTGAGCACACCTGAGCTCATGAAGGCACAGGTGTGCATCGTTGGGGCTGACTATTTAAGCCCCGATGAGTCAGAACAGAGTGTGGTTCATTAGTTAGGCTATGACTACATGCAATGGTGGTTCTGGTTTTTGTAACTTGGTATCTTGATTATAGACTGCAGTTCCTTGGCACTTGGGTTTGGATTAGAACTGCAGTCCTTGTTTCTTGTTTTTTGTAACTGTGAATTATTATTCACAGTTACAAAAAACAAGAAACAAGGACTGCAGTTATAATCCAAACCCAAGTGCCAAGGAACTGCAGTCTATAATAATCCTGTCCATCCTCGTCACACCCAACGAAAATGTCAGTATCTTTAACTCTGACACCTCCAGCTCCGCCTCCTGCTTTTTTGTCAATGCCGCCGTCTCCAACCCATACGACATAGCTGGTCTCACTACTGTCCTGTAAACCTTCCCTTTTACTCTAGCTGGTACGTGTCTGTCACTCCAGCCACTCCATTCCAACCTGCCTGCACTCTCTTCTTCACCTTTCTTCAACACTTGCCGTTACACTGAACTGTTGATCCTAAATATTTAAACTCCTGGCTCCGCACTGGCGTCCTTCCAGCACCCCGCCTCCGTTACAGAAATGAGCCGCCAAAACCAGGATGTCAGGAGCCGTGAGGAGTGGCTGGAGGAGCTAGAGCGAGCACTGGGAGCCCAGATTGAGGACCTCCGGGCAGGGCTGCCCCTGTGGCAGCCGGGGCATTGCGAGCGGAGCGGTGAAATGCAGAGAGTCACCGCCACTCAGCTCTCGCGGCGCCTGGACCTGCTGGATCGCTCAATCCAGCTCGCTCCCTCGCTGGAGTTCAGCGAACGGCTGAAGGAGTGCGGTCGAGCGGAGAGGGCGGTACGGGCTGTTGTAAAGGTAATGTCATTGGGGCGATTCCTCGAGGAAGAGGCTTCGTTCGCGCCCCTTTCTTTACCGGCTCCTGCTCTCCACCAACCGCAATGCCGGAAGTCGGTGGAACCCGCCTCCTTCGCCACGCACAGCGCCCCGTCCGCGGAGACAGCACCGTGCAGCCAACATAGCGGTCCGCCCGCGGAGACAGCGCCGTGCAGCCAACACAGCGGTCCGTCCGCGGAGACAGCGCCGTGCAGCCAACACAGCGGTCCGTCCGCGGAGACAGCGCCGTATGTGAAACGCGGCGAAAAAATGGCGGATACGCCGCGGAAACAAAGAAAAAAGGGCAAGAGGCCCGCACCTGGCACAGTACACAACCCCAGCTCCTCAAACCTGTCTGCTGAGCAGAGGGCAACAGAGGAACCATTTCAGGTAAGAGAATTAACCTCGAGAATTCAGAAATTAGAACATGAACTCCAGGAATCTCAGAAGGTCTGGCTGTCTGTTCTGGGCGCAGAAAGACAGAACAAAAACGTTTTAGATGAGCAGCTCCAGGAAATGGAGGCTGAGCTCCTCACCAGGGATCAAGTAATCTGTACACGGAACCAGGATCTGGACGCCCTGAAAACAAAGTGTAAGAAATTGGAGGATGAAAACGCCTCTCTTCAGGCTGTGAAACACCAGCTGCAGGTGAGCCACCAGTTTCAAGTACATTCCCTTCAGGAGGAACTAGTTACAGTAAATGGGGAACTTCAGGAAAAGCAGGCTAGGTACCTAGAACAGGAGAAAGTCTGTAAGGATCTCACCGAAAACTAACCGAAAGCTAACCGAAAACTTGAACAGCACCCAAGAGGACTTCAGGGCTGAGTCAGAAAGACTCAGATAGGCCAACTTGAAGCACAGTGCACTTCTCGCAGACATTCACCTACGAGAAGATCAGATCAAACAACAGAGGGAAGCTCAACCAACAGCTGGCAGAAAGCAAGACCTCTGTTCTGCAGATAACCAGCTCAAACACCCATGAAAGACTGAAACACGAGGAGGAGCTCACCACTCTGCGTTCTCAGCTTGAGGAGACCAAAGGACTCTTGTCTCTTTGCCAGAGTGACCTTGCAGCTATGGAAAGGGAGAGAGAGGTTTTAGCTCAAGACAATGGTGAGCTTCGAGTAGAGGTCAGTGGACTCATGCAGGAGCTGAAGCAGGTGCAAGGCAACAATGCCGCTCTACAGACAGAACTGGAAAAAGCCAGGAGGGAAACCAGAAAACCCACTGATTCGCAGGACCCACCCAGAGAGTACAGTCAAAGAGGGCAGGTAATCCACAGTTTTATATGTTTGATTTTGGACAAGAAACTAAGAATGCCCTGTGGTTATGAGAACCTGGACTCCGTGAGACTCACCCTGCAGGTACATGAAGCAGAGTGTCACAGGGCCAAGAGGGACTCTTCTATGAACCACAAAGATTCATCTGTGTTTAGCTCTCTTTCAGACCCTTTCAGGCCAAGGCTTTCCAGTGAGTCGAACCATTCCTCACGGGACCCCCAGGATGAGTCAGGAAGGACAAGGCGTTTCCCTACCTCCAGCTCCTTGACCGAGGTACCCATAACGGTTAGGTCTCGTCTGAAATCACCCGCATTGATTTCTGCTTTGGAACACTGGCAGAGAAAGCCTCTGGTGGAGATCCTGTCCACAGTTACTTCAGGTAAGAAAATAACCGTGCATCACAACAGAGAAGACCCAGAAATTAAGCTTCGGGATTATGTCCTCTCCACATTCCCCGTATCAAGGGGGAAAGATAAGATTACTCAGAATCCTCTGCTTTCCGCTGAAACCTATCGGCCTATTCGGCAGGGACTTCTTAGTGAACCTGTTCTGAACATACCCGTACATATTGCTGAAACTGTATGTGTTCCCTCCGCCCAGGCAAAGTTACAGAATCAGACAACCACATCAAGAAATCTGACTCCCAGTCTGGTTCATCATCAACCACGTCCATCTATTACTTCAGGCATCATCTCTGGAACAGACTGCCCTTCATGGATCTCTTCCCTTGTTTCAGTGCATTCCGTAAGTAAAGTTGCAGAAATTGAGTCTAGTTCCTCAGAGGTACTCAATTCCCTTGACCTTAGCCTTTCAGAGAATGATCCAGAGGAGGAGCGCTCCAGAGGCTTTGTGGAAGCTACTGATGGTGACGACAATCCTACAGCCCAACCTGATGTGCCTGTGGGGGATCCACAAATATCAGAGGCTCCGGAATTAGTCAAACCCCCTCCTACTCCGCGGAGAGGAGCAACCCAGGTTGCCAAGGGTAAGGTCAGTACAAACAAAGCATGAGTTACCATGCCTCTCAGAGATAAAAGCACACAGTCACCCCAACCTCCCAGAAGCCAGCAGTGAAAAAGTGAAAGTGACAACCCTTGTCATTGCGAGGTCACAGCACTGCACACCATGAACCACAACAAAATTGGACCTCTGCTTTTAACCCATGCACACAAACACCGTGCAGCAGTGGGCAGCTATTGAAAGCGCCCGGGGAGCAGTGACGGGGACGGTACCTTGCTCAGGGGTACCTCAGGGCAACCTATTTTTGAGGGAATCGAACCCACAATCTTCCGATGCGAGGCCAACTCCCTAACCACTAGGCCACCGCTGCCCCATGTACAGTACCTAACCACTCTGCTCACATCTCCTTCCTCCAGACTGTGAGCCACAGCAGGAACGATCCTCAATGATAGTGAGCACATGATGCTACTCATCACTCTCCATCAGATTCACGCTCAGAAGGAAATGTCTCAGGTCGTCATCGTGGTTAGGGAGACAAACCACTTTCACGTCAAATTTCCAAGTTAAAAACTATAGAAATGATCCCTGAAAGTATAGTGCCAGAGGAGAGCAACAGCTTTCACTGCAGCAGTGGAAGGAAACCTTTGCTTTATTGCTATCAGTGCCCCCAAAAGAGTCTTTGCACCAGCTGTTCTTCCCCCAAACCTCCTGCTACATGCCCGCGTGAATATCATCCCAGTTGGCACAACATTACAACTAGGTACCAATCAGCACCTGAAAGTTCCAGAGCAGAGACACGCCTTGCCAGTTGCACTGCTTCCCAACACCGTACCCATAACCTGTCCCTACTCTCAGTATCCTCAGAACTTGTGGCCTGTACATTTGTATGAAAGAGACGAAAAACTCCCCACCATGGATTACGAAACGAAAGTCATGGAACGCGTGAAGGACCGAGACCGGAAGCGGAGCACACACAGGGTAACGAACTCTTCCCCTTCTAACCACAGAGAGTCTCTTGTATATAGCTCTATTTCAGGTGATGACCAGACAAGGCTCCCGAGCCCATCAGCTGCGCCCCCCAGAGGTCCCAGTACGGAGTCAGAGAGACGGGAGACAGAGGAAACACGGGACAGCAGAAAGACACGGAGGGAATGCTCCGCTAAACACCAGTACCAAGGGGACTTGGTTATCAGGATATGGACTGAAACTCTGGGGTACCCATCTCTGCCGCCAACAGCCCAAAACCTGGCTGGTCAGAGGTCCTTTTGTGTTAGTGTTTTGTGGACCTGACCATATGCCCCAAAAAGGGACATTTTTTCGTAAAATGTTTTTTGTTCTTGGCCTCCCCCCGGAGGTTCGGCTGTGTTCTGGCACTTCGGGAACCGCGCCTTTTGGGGGGGGGTGCTATCACATATGTGGTGTTTCTGTCACATGTGAGGTTTTTTGGGCACGCTAGAGGGCGCTCTCTGTCACGTATGAAGTGTTTTGGGCATGCTAGAGGGCGCTCTCTATCACGTATGAGGTGTTTTTCACATGAGGTGTTTTGGGTACGCTAGAGGGCGCTCTGTTCTGACTGAGCACACCTGAGCTCATGAAGGCACAGGTGTGCATCGTTGGGGCTGACTATTTAAGCCCCGATGAGTCAGAACAGAGCGCGGCTCATTAGTTAGGCTACGACTACATGCAATGGTGTTTCTGGTTTTTGTAACTTGGTATCTTGATTATAGACTGCAGTTCCTTGGCACTTGGGTTTGGATTAGAACTGCAGTCCTTGTTTCTTGTTTTTTGTAACTGTGAATAATAAAACTAAGTTCCGAACTCCTGGCTCCGCACTGGCGTCCTTCCGGCACCCCGCCACCGTTACAGCCTATAACCACACTGGGTGACTGGGTAGAGATACAGAGACAAGCAACATTGTATGAAAAGATTCTGTGGAGTAACAGAGGAGCTAAACAAGATGGAAATGGATTATTCAATTCAATTCAATTCAATTTATTCTTATATAGCGCCTTGCCCCAAGGCACTTTACAATGGTGGTGGATGGTGGAACAGGTTACAGTGATAGATGTTAAAGCCGGACAACTACGAAGGAGAGGAACCAAAAACTCCACTATGTGGAGAAAAAAAACCTCTGTCTATATGGGCGATTAAGTGTATAGGTATTAAGCAGTTCGGTTAGGTATATTGGGGCAAGACCTTTAAGTGCCTTGTAAGTTAAGAGGAGGACCTTGAAGTCAGCCCTGTACCTAACAGGAAGCCAGTGAAACGAGGAGAGTATGGGAGTTATGTGGTCGTACTTCCTGCTCCTGCTAACAATCCTAGCGGCTGTGTTCTGAATGCGCTGTAGGGTGCCTAATGTGCCCTGAGAGCTTCCAGAAAGTAGGGCGTTACAGTAATCGAATCTACTGTATACAAATGGATGTACTACTTTCGCCGTGTCTTCCATTGACAGAAAACGTTGGCAATGTTCCGAAGGTGCAGGAAGCATGTCGTCGCAACTGCATTAACGTGAGGATTAAATGAAAGATTTGAATCGAAGATAACACCAAGGTTACGTGCCAGAGTACTAACTGAAAACTTCAACCCTGCATCCCGGGTTTATGCGAAATGAAGTTGGCCCTTTCTACATCACTACTACAACACAAGAGCAGCTCAGTTTTTTCGGGGTTTAGTGAGAGAAAGTTGTTATTCATCCAATCCCTAATATCACTGAGGCAGCTAATTAA
>JABMDN010000670.1:0-17306 GCA_017165825.1 Hepsetus odoe | reverse complement strand
TATCTATCTATCTATCTATCTATCTATCTATCTATCTATCTATCTATCTATACATATACATATCTACAAGAGTAATAATACATGGTAATAAATAAGTTTTGAATAAATTATAAATATAAGTAAACAAGTAGCAAAACATATAAATATAAATGTAAATGTAATAATAAATAATAAATAAATAAATGTAATAATAATAATAATAAATGTAATAATTAATAATATACAATACAGTATTAATAATAATAATAACATACAATAATCCATCCATCCATCCATTATCTGCCGCTTGTCCCAAACGGGGTCGCGGGGGAGTGCCGGTGTCCAACCCAGCGCACACAGGGCGAGGACGGGGGACGCACCCTGGACAGGTCGCCAGCCCATCGCAGGGAGGAGCGAGACAGGGACGGCACCTTGCTCAAGGGTACCTCAGGGCAACCCACTGGGAAGGGGTTCGAACCCCTGATCCGCTGACCATGTGGCCAACACCCTACCCACTAGGCCACCGCTGCCCCAACATACAATAATATATAATATATTATAATATATAATAATAATAAACAAGTAGTGTAATGTAATGTAATGTTGTGTTGTGGAGTCTTATTGCTGCAGGTAGGAATAACCTGCGGTAGCGTTCTTTCTTACACTGCGGGTGTAACAGTCTGCTGCTGAACGAGCTGCTCAGTGCTCCTACAGTCTCGTGTAGGGGGTGGGAGGTGTTGTCCATGATGGATGTTAGTTTGGAGAACATCCTCTCCTCCCCTACCTGCTCGATGGACTTGAGCGGACAGTTCAGGACAGAGCTGGCCCTCTTGACCAGTTTGTTTAGTTTCCCTCTGTCCCTCTCTGCGACTCTTCCACACCAGCAGACCACAGCGTAAAAAACAACCGACGCTACCACAGTCTCATAAAATGTCCTCATGAGATGTTTGTTTACTCCAAAGGACCTCAGCCGTGACTTCAGCATGTGAACATTTGACCACCAGTGTTTGATCTAACACCAGGCTGGAAACTGTGTTAACGGCCAAATATGTTGCTTGAACTGCTCAAAGACACGGACCCCATCCAAGGGCCACGTTATCCAGTTTCGCTGAGTAGTATCCAACAGGTCTCTGCAAACTGCCATGATTCTGGGAAAGCACTGCTGTCATGTATCTCTTTTATGGACATTGGACAGTGTGAAAGGCTGTCCTGTGTCTAGAATTCCCAGAGCAGGTGCTAGACAGAGTGCCTTTTTCAGACTCTGGAAAGCTTGGATTTGTTCTTGGTTCAAGTCGATTGGATCTGTTGGATCCTTCCATCCTTTTAGCAGATCGTTCAGAGGTTGTGCGATTTCTGTGTACGAATCAGCCCATGCTCGGTTGTAGTTGCACAATCCCAAGAAAGAGCGCAATTCCTTAATTGTTTTCGGCTCTTTTGCTGTCTTGATCCCTTGTGTTTGATCTTGAGTGATTTCTCGTTTTCCCTGTGAAAACTTCTGTCCAAGATAGACAACTTCAGCTTGCATGATTTGAGCTTTGTTGAAACTTGCTTTGTGTCCTTTTTCATATAGAAGATCCAAGACATGCAAAACATCTTGCTTGTTGTAAAAGGCGCTATACAAGAATAAATTGAATTGAATTGAATTGAATCTTCTTCCTCTGAAGCAATCAGGACGTCATCAATGTATGAGTCAATTTGAAGCAGCACATCCAGTCCCAAGATTGGGGCTGATATGTCTCCGACCCATAGCACACATTCCTTAGTCACTGGTCCAATTTGAAAATCAATCTGGTTTGACGTCTGCAGGTAGATCACCTCGCCTCCTGCTGTGGTTACTTTCTTTCTATTTTTGCCTAATTGCAAATTCCATTGTTCTGCAACCAGTGTCGGGATACAAGTGATTTCAGCTCCAGTGTCTACGAGAAAATCAATTTCTGTGTCATTAATCGTTATGCTGGCATACAATCCATCTGCCCGATGCTCTACCAGTGCCAGAATTGACTGGAGAGCAGGCTCACTCAGTTTTTTGTCTCTGCTGCGCTTAGGAGCTGCCATTGTTGGCTCGGGGTCAGTTTGCAGAATCTCTGGACTAGATTACCCTCTCCGGTGTCATCATTGCTTTTTGATCCGTTGTCATTTCCATGATCACCTTGTGGTTTGTCATTCGCTTGATTCAGATCCTTCCGAAACCAACACTGTTTTGCCCAATGACCAGTTTTTCCACATATGAAGCAGGGTGTTGTCTTTTTATCAGCTTTGTTGGATTTTCTGGCTTAATTTCCGTCCGATTGATCCATTCGGATTTTCACTGCGAGGTCGGCTTCCATGCTTCCAGCTGTCTCAACAATTTGTGAGATACTTTTTCCTGCGTCCTTCTCACAACCCGGGTACGTGACTTTCAAGAGCCTGGACAATTCTATGTTTAGTCGACAAAGGTTGTCTTTAATGGGGCGCTATTTGCCTGGTCATAATTGTCTTCGGTGATGTTAGGAAACCCAGAATAATCAAGCCAAGCTTGTTTAAAACATTCAGCATATTCGTAGACGCTTTCTTTTGGCTTCTGTTGGCAAGCAGTACTCTGAGACCAATTTGTTCGTTCTGGATTTAACTCATCAAGCCATTTTTTTATGGCCTCCCATCCCTCTTTCGGATTTTGTTTATCATTACCCAAAGCCAGGTGGAGTCTTTCTGTCAGTCTCTCCACCCGTGAGCAAGAAACCATTTGATTCAATTCAATTCAATTTATTCTTGTATAGCGCCTTTTACAACACAGTTGCCCCAAGGCACTTTACAATGGTGGTGGATGGCATGTACAGCAGCACCAGCGACATTAGTAGTGGTGCACTATGGTGATTGGTGCGGGTAAGATAAACTAAAGAAGTCAGTCTTCAGCCGTGATTTAAAGACTGAGACTGAATCGGCATCCCGTACAGAAGCAGGCAAGCTGTTCCACAATCTAGGGGCCCTGGAACTGAAAGCTCGTGCTCCAATACATTTATTTATGGAGGGACAATTAGGAGATCTTTATTCTGGGATCTAAGTGGGCGATTAGGTGTATAGGTATTAAGCAGTTCGGTTAGGTATATTGGGGCAAGACCTTTAAGTGCCTTGTAGGTTAAGAGGAGGACCTTGAAGTCAGCCCTGTACCTAACAGGAAGCCAGTGAAGCGAGGAGAGTATGGGAGTGATGTGGTCGTACTTCCTGCTCCTGCTAACAATCCTAGCGGCTGTGTTCTGAATGCGCTGAAGGATGCTTAATGTTCCCTGAGTGCTTCCAGAAAGTAGGGCACTACAGTAATCTAATCTACTGGATACAAATGCATGTACTACTTTCACCGTGTCTTCCATTGACAGAAAACGCCGTAGTTTGGCAATGTTCCGAAGTTGCAGGAAGCATGTCTTCACTACTGCATTGACACGGGGATTAAAGATTTGAATCAAAAATAACACCAAGGTTATGTGCCAGAGTACTAACTGAAAACTTCAACCCTGCATCCCGGATATGCGAAATTGTTGGCCCTGTCTACATCACTACTACAAAACAAGAGCAGCTCAGTTTTTTCAGGGTTTAGTGAGAGGAAGTTGTTATTCATCCAATCCCTAAAATCACTGTGTTTTATTTGTTTTTATGATGGGTACTGTGAGCAGGTTACCAGCGCAGGAGCCCCTAGATTGGCATCTATACTGCTTCCTTACCGTACTAAGAATAGGTATTCTCTGGTAATGATGAGAGGAGTCTGGTTCTAAGCTAATGTGTGACATAGGGGATGCCGTGTTATAAGGACCCTGGGTTTCTGCCAGGAGTGTACTGGTAGTGGGATAATAGCCAGCGTGTGATTTAAGATCACAGGACTGCGACCTGGGTGGTGCTCTAAAGAGTCACAGTGGCAATATTGCTGCCATATTTTGGGAAAGCATGTATGATCCTCTCCAGTTAGGATGAAGACCGTCCCTTTTATAAAGGCCAGGCCGTTCCCAAAAGAGGTGCCAATTATTTATGAAGGCGATGCTTTTAGATGCACACCAACATTTACATCTACAGGTAAATCTCAGCAGCCTGTGAGCTGAACCTTTAACAGTAAATGCAAATCCAAACGGTCTGTATGTTGCAGATTATATGCTGATGAGTTCAAATGAACTAGGTTTATTATTCATTTGCATGCTGGTATCAAAGGCCACGTCCCAGTTTGTCTCCTACTGTTCAGCTTCAGAGACTAAAGGTCAAAGGGTTCTTCAGGTTCAGGTAGTTCCATAATAGACTGGAGATGAAACACAATTTGCAACATAAATGTGGTTGTCCCATCGGTAGTCCCAGGTTCTTGTACTGTTCCTTGTCACCTTTGGTGATGTCACGGTGGCAGGGAGCAGGAAGGACGTCATGGTGGCGCCAGAGGTTCTAGACATCCTTTTATTAAACATAAACCAATATCCAGACAGGAAACTGGACCATGAACACGAACAAAACCAAAATCCAGACACGTAACTGGAATACTTAAAACACAATACCACCTGTAACGCTAACAAACGTAAAGTGAATGAGCCGCGCTCTGTTCTGACTCATTGAGGTTTAGGTAGTGAGCCTCAATGTAGCACACCTGTGCCTTCATGAGCTCAGGTGTGCTCCATCAGAACAGAGCGCCCTCTAGTGTGAGTAAAATGAAACAAAAACAACAACGGAGCAGCCCAAGTCCTGACATCACCCCCCCTCTCAAGGGCGCAACACCGGGGGCGCTTCTCCAGTGCCGGGACCTGGAGGGGAGACAAGCCAGAACAGAAAACAGAAACATGCCCCTTTAATGGGGTACCTGGGCAGGTCCAAAATCACAGATTAACAAACAAATACAGGAAGGGGGACCCGGACCAGCCGGTCAGGTCTCAGGCTGTTGGCGGCGGAGAGGGGTACCCCAGAGTTTCAGTCCATATCCTTATAACCAAGTCTCCTTGGTACTTGTGTTTAGCCATACATTCTGTCGGTGTCTTTCTGCTGACCCGTGTCTCCTCTGTCAAGTCAAGTCAAGTCAAGTCAAGTAGGATTTTATTGTCATTTCAGCCATATACACAGTACACAGTGAAACGAAATAACGTTCCTCCAGGACCCTGGTGCTACACACAAGACAAGACACAAGACAACATAAGACACAACACGGGGCAACAAGTGCGGACAAGACAGACAAGACAGACAACAACAGACGGCACGACAGACAGTACATTCATCCGTGGAAGGCTGCAGTGTTGTGGAACAAAGCAGCCCAGGCACATTATGGTGTAGCAGTGTGGTGGAGCGGTGTTACTGTATTTAAAGTGCAAGAGTGTCATCTGTCTCTGTCATCTGTCTCTCTGTAGTGGGGCTTTTGGAGGACACGTCTGATTGGCTCGAGAGCCTTGCCTGGTCATCACCTGAAAAAGAGCTACATACAAGGGACTCTCTGTGGTTAGAAGGGGAAGAGTTCATTACCCTGTGTGGGCGCCGCTTCCAGTCTCTGTCAATCTCGCTTTCCATGACTTTCGTTTCATAATCCAAGGTGGGGAATTTTTCGTCTCTTTCATACCAATGTTGTACAGGCCACAAGTTCTGAGGAGACTGATAGCAGGGACGTGTGATGGGCATGGTAGCTGGAATTAGCGTGGCTGGTAAAGTGCTATTTCCCTCTGGAACAATCAGGTGCTGATTGGAGTTTTGTTGTAGTGTTGTGCCAACTGGGATGATATTCACGCGGGCATTTAGCAGGAGGTTTGGGGGAAGAAAAGCTGGTGCAAAGACTCTTTTGGGGGCACTGACAGCAATAAAGGAAAGGTATTCCTCCACTGCTGCAGTGAACGCTGTTGCTCTCCTCTGGTACTGCTGGCTTCTGGGAGGCCGGGGTAACTGTGTGCTTCCATCTCTGAGAGGCATGATAACTTGTGCTTTGTTTGTACTGACCTTACCCTTGGCAACCTGGGTTGCTCCTCTCCTCTGAGTAGGAGGGGGTTTGACTGCTTCCGGGGCCTCTGATATCTGTGGATCCTCCACAGGCACATCAGGTTGGGCTGCTGGATCGTCACCATCAGTAGCTTCCACAAAGCCTCTGGAGCATTCCTCCTCCGGATCATTCTCTGAAAGGCTAAGGTCAAGGGAATTGAGTACCTCTGAGGAACTAGACTCAATTTCTGTGACTTTACTTACGGAATGCACTGAAATAAGGGAAGAGATTCCTGAAGGACAGTCTGTTCCAGAGATGATGCCTGAGGTAATAGATGGAAGTGGTTTCTGATGAACCAGAATGGGAGTCAAATTCCTTGATGTGGTTGTCTGGTTCTGTAACTTTGACTGGGCGGAGGGAACATATACAGTGTCGGTTCCAGCAATATGTACGGGTATGTTCAGAACAGGTTCACTAAGAAGTCCTTGCCTAGTTGGCTGATAGGTTTCAGCGGAGAGCAGGGGATTCTGAATAATCCTAGCTTTCCTCCTTGATACGGGGAATGTGGAGGGGAAATAATCCTGAAACTTAATTTCTTGGTCTTCTCTGTTGTGATACAAGTTTATATTCTCACCTGAAGTATCTGTGGACAGGATCTCCACCAGAGGCTTTCTCTGCCAGTGTTCCAAAGTAGTAATCAATGCGGGTGATTTCAGAAGAGACCTAATCGTTATGGGTACCTCGGTCAAGGAGCTGGCTGTAAGGAAACGCCTTGTTCTCCCTGACTCACCATGGGGGTCCCGTGGGGAATGGTCCGACTCACTGGAAAGCCTTGGCCTGAAAGTGTCTACAAGAGAGCTAAACATAGATTAATCTTTTTGGTTCATAGAAGAGTCCCTCTAGGCCCTGTGACACTCTGTTCCATGTACCTGCAGGGTGAGTCTCATGGAGTCCAGGTTCTCATAACCACAGTGAATTCTTAGTTTCTTGTCCAAAATCAAACATATAAAACTGTGCATTACCTGCCCTCCTTGACCCTACTCTCTGGGTGGGTCCTGCAGATCAGTGGGTTTTCTGGTTTCCCTCCTGGCTTTTTCCAGTTCTGCCTGCAGAGTGGCATTGTTGCCTTGCACCTGCTTCAGCTCCAGCATGAGTCCACTGACTTCTACTCGAAGCTTACCCTGGGCTTGAGCTAAAACCTCTCTCTCCCTTTCCATGGTTGCCATGTCACTCTGGCAAAGAGACAAGAGTCCTTTGGTCTCCTCAAGCTGAGAACGCAGAGTGGTGAGCTTCTCGTCGTGTTTTAGTCTTTCATGGGTGGCTGAGCTGGTTATCTGCAGAACAGAGGTCTTGCTCTCTGCCAGCTGTTGGTTGAGCCTCGTCAGCAATTCCCTCTGTTGTTTGATCTGATCCTCTCGTAGGTGAATGCCTGCGAGAAGTGCACTGTGCTTCAAGTTGGCCTGTCTGAGTCTTTCTGACTCAGCCCTGAAGTCCTCCTGGGTGCTGTTCAAGTTCTCGGTTAGCCAAAGTATCTGTTCCCTGAGATCCTTACAGACTTTCTCCTGGTCTAGGTACCTAGCCTGCTTTTCCTGAAGTTCCCCATTTACTGTAGCTAGTTCCTCCTGAAGGGAATGTACTTGAAACTGGTGGCTCACCTGCAGCTGGTGTTTCACAGCCTGACGTTTTCATCCTCCAATTTCTTACACTTTGTTTTCAAGGCGTCCAGATCCTGACTCCATGTACCAATTTCCTGATCCTTGGTGAGGAGCTCAGCCTCCATTTCCTGGAGCTACTCAACTAAAACATTTTTGGTCTGTCTTTCTGCACCCAGAACAGACAGCCAGACCTTCTGAGATTCCTGTAGTTCATGTTCTAATTCCTGAATTGTCATATTTATTTCTCTCACCTGAAACGGCTCCTCTGTTGCTCTCTGCCCAGCAGCCGGGCCAGTGAAGCTGGGCTTGTGCACCATGCCGGGTGTACCCCTCTTCCCCTTTTTTCTTTGTTTTCGTGGGGGATCCACCATTTTCTCAACGTGTTTCACATAGGGTCTCCGCAGACGGACCGCTGTGATTGGCGCACAGCGCTGTCTCCGTGGACGGACCTCTGTGATTGGCGCACAGCGCTGTCTCCGCGAACAGCCTGCTTTGCCTTGATGAGCTCAGGTGTGCTCCATCAGAACAGAGCGCCCTCTAGTGTGAGAAAAACGAAACAAAACAACGTAACGGTCCGACGCCAGTAGAGGGCGCTGGTCATTCTGTATGTGCACTGTGATTACTCGGGTTATGTTTTGCATTTGTTATTTTGGTTATGTTTAGTTTGAGTTCTGTGCACGTTGCCTGTCATTAAAGTCCAGTACGAAGTTCTCGGCTCTGCGTTGGCGTCCAGCTCTCAACACCACACCGTGACAGGTGATCAGGTCACTTTTTTGAGTTCCTACACTCCTGCAACTTCTAAAACAAGTACTACTGCAACTACTATGTTGGTAGCTTCAGACCCTGTGGTGGTAGTGCTGGAGGTTCGAACCTGGGACTTCTTGAGCCACAGGTCCATAAACAAGTACCCACCACTAGACCAATACCACCCTTCAACAGAAGGAGCATCTCTGCAGCTGAATCTAATGAACGATCTGCAACATCTGACATCTCAACTACAGCTATGCTGGCTTCCATAAAATGCTATGAAACTTGTGATTCAGCCTGTGCAGTGATTCAGGTGATTACATCACATCCTGGCCTGAGCTACTATTGATGGCCTGCTGAGGGTGATAGCTCAGAGTACTAGGGTACAAACCCTAACCTAGAAGGTCTACAGACCACCACAGACAAGTAATGAAAGTTGAACTGAGCTTTTGTTATTGTGGAAAACAAAGTTCACAGTGAACCCACACAGGCAGCAGGTGGGAGCGATACATCTAGCAGCTGAGGAGCAGTGTTGGGAATGGTACCTTGATCATCCGACCCTCAGGGGAACCAACTGGTCCAGTTACTCAGCCCTACAATGTTCCTATCATGGGGTCCCTAAACAGTGGGACAGTGCTGATTTGCTCCAGGTGAGGTTCAAAATGATCCTCAGCTTGGCTGCACCTGCTCACCTTTATAAGCTGCTGAAGCACATGAATCACTCCATAACCCTGAGGTGGCATCAAAAGTTGATGAATTCCTTAATCCTGATCAGATGTTATACTGATAATGCAGTCCCAGGATCTGTAAGGTTGAAGTGAAAGTGACTTTCATTTTGAGCACACAGTGAACCACAATCAAATACATCCTCTATTGAACCCACACACACTGTAAAACACAGGGCTGACATATCCAGCACCTGGGGAGCAGTGATGGGGACAATACCTTGCTCAAGGGAACCTCAGTGCTCAATCTTCAGGTCCAGGGTTCTGCTGCTGATCTCTTAAGTCTCTCCCCTGCACTGTAGCTTTCCTCCTGATGGAGGCAGTAAGAACAAGAACATTTACATTTACATTTATGGCATTTATCAGACGCTCTTATCCAGAGCGACTTCCATGTCCTGATTACAGGGACAGTCCCCCCTGGAGACACTCAGGGTTCAGGGTCTCAGGGACCCAGTGGTGATAGTGCTGGAGGTGGGATTTGAATCTGGGACCTCTTGGACCATAGGTCCATACCCTACCACTAGACCACTCACCACCTCACTTCAAGCGTCACTCCATCTTCACTTTTATATTCTCCACAGTTTGGTCATCAGCCTGACGTGGCTGTTCTAGATTTTATTTGAGGGCTCTGTTTGTAATCCTGCTTGCAGCTGGTTTATGTTTGTTTTTCTGTCTGAGTGAACATTTACTTTTAATTCCACACTGTGTATCCTGGGGACGATCAGAGAGGGAAATTTAATCTCCCTCTAAAACCTGCCTATTGTTCTGCCCTTCATGAGCAGAGAAGAACCGGCCCTACAGCTGGAGTCGATGTTCTACAGGGATAATAATGAACGAACCCTAATAGCATAAACACCACGAGCTGGGGCAGCGGTGGTCTAGTGTTTAGGGATGAGGATCAGAAGGTCATGGGTTTGAAACCCAGAGCAGTAGGTTGGCCTGAGGTACCCTTGAGCAAGGTGCTGTCCCCATCACTGCTCCCTGGGTGCTTTCAATAGCTGCCCCCTGCTGCACGGTATGTGTGTGTAAAATAAAGAGGTGTCATTTGGTTGTGGTTCACTGTGTGCTGTGTTTCACATTGACACACATAGTCACTTTCACTTTCACTGTAACAACAGAAACACCCTGATGACATAAAATCTACATTAATACTAAAACAGGAAAGAACTACAGAATTAACACAATAATAGTAGAACCTCTGTAATATTAACACAATTAAACATTTATTATTATTTATAATAAAAGTGTAACAATAATAAAATAGGAGAATAACTGTCTAGAACCTGTTACTATATAAACGACAGGAAATTATAATGAATCAGTGACTCTAGAGCGTCAGATTATAATGACTCAGTGATTATAATGAATCAGTGATTATAATGAATCAGTGACTCTAGAGCATCATCAGTAATTATAATGAGTCAGTGATTATAATGAATCAGGGATTGTAGTGAATCCGTGATTAAAATAAATCAGTGATTATAATGAGTCAGTGATTGAAATGAATCAGTGATTATAATGAGTCAGTGATTGAAATGAATCAGTGATTATAATGAGTAGGTGATTAAAATGAATCCATGATAATAATAATTCAGTGATTCATGTGATTCAATGATTGCTGTGAATCAGTGATTATAATAAGTGATTAAAATGAATCAGTGATTAAATGAATCAGTGATTATAACGAGTAAGTGAATAAAATGAATCAGTGACTATAATGAATCAGTGATTACAACGAATCAGTTATTTCTACATTAAAACAACCTTATAATTTGTTTTTTGTTGGCTGCTCATCCTCTTCTCTTGATCTTTTTAGGGTTAGGGTTAGGGTTAGGTTAAATACGTTAAACACATCTGCCTTGTATAAATCTTTCAGATGATTATTAAATTCTGCTTGTGTATATGTAGTAGCTTCATCTTCCTCTTGTCCCAGGGTGTAGAAACCAGATTCACATTGATAGTTGTTATCACAGCATGTGTACGCCATCCAGAAGTGAGTGGGGACGTTCACCTGGAGGTTCTTCTTCAGGGTCACTGCTGGATTACTCGGTACGACCCCCACCACCACATGAGCCTTCCCGTTTTGATTCAGACATTCGTTCAGGGATTCCTTTACTTTACTTTCCACTTTACTGTACCAGATCTTGTTGAAGTCACATCTCTGAGGAGCAGCGTTGGTCAGGGTGAAGGTGCTCTCAGCGGTTTGTTGAGACTGAGTGTGGCAGAAAGGGAACAGGTGACCTTTATCATATCTGGAGTTCTCGTAGTCCGAGTTGATGGCCTGATTCTGTACCTTCTTATTCTTGAGTTTACTTTGCAAGTTCATGTTAGGTTCAGTTTCTCCTGTTTCAAGCTGCAACAACATGAAAAGAAAGCTTTGAAACAATTCAGATGTAATTACACTCGTTAAATCATCCTCTGTGCTTTTTAAGGGCGTGTCAGCTCTTCAGTAACTGCCACACAGAACCAAGTTAATTCAAGAAGGTGTGAAAAGAATCCACCACAACTAGAAGAGTTACTGGGAGTCAACCTGAAATACACTGAAACTGAAATAATTCCTACAAACATCTGCACCCCTGCGCTGCATACTATAAACCCTTTACTCGTCCCTCTACTGCCCCCTCTCCTCTACACTCCCCTACAGGTTTCCAAGGGGACAGAGATGGTCATGGAAGACGCTTGAATCTGGTCAGTTCTCGCGTTTGTGTTCCTTCAGATCACAGTCCTGTTCCAGGCACAACCATGGTTTTAGATTCCAGACAGATCTGGATTTAAAATGTGTTATTACAGTCTACGATGTCTTCACTCCCAACAAGGTTTCACACAAGCTTTAGCTGTGATGAAATGCGAAGTGAAAGTGACTATTCTTGTCATTGCGAGGTCACAGCACAGCACACAGTGAACCACAACCAAACTGGACCTCTGCTTTTAACCCATGCACTCAAACACTGTGCAGCAGTGGGCAGCTATTGAAAGCTGCCTGGGGAGCAGTGATGGGGACGATACCTTGCTCAAGGGTACCTCAGGGCAACCAACTGGTGAGGGAATCGAACCCACAATCTTCTGATGCGGGGGAACTCCCTCACCACTAGACCACCACTGCCTGCATGCATTAATGCAGATGAGGTTCTTATTAACGAAAGCCAATCTTCAGCGGTGACCTAGTGTTCAGGAGGAGGCTCCAGGATCAGAAGGTCATCGGTCTGAATCCCAGACCAGTAGGTTCCCTGAGGTACCCTTGAGCAAAGTCCCGTCCCGTCATTGCTTCCCAGGCGCTTTCAACAGCTGCCCCCTGCTGGACGAGTGTCTCTGGGTTAAAAACAGGTTGTATTTCGTTGTGTCTCACTGTGTGTTTGTGCTGTTTCACAATGACATGTTGTTTCAGGAACGCTGCACTTTTGTTTTAGTAAATGACCTGGTGGCGTGGAGACGGTGTCAGGTGGGTGTTTGGGACACTTACTAACCCTAAGGATTTGGGATTTGGCCATCATCCTTACTCTGTGTTTAAAATAAACATGAGTTCTCCTCCAGGTATAGTAAAAATCCCTTTCCTTTTGTCCCTTTACTTTTGCCCCTGTCCTACAGTGTCTCACACCACCGAGTCCCCACGGGAAAGCAAGTAGTTGCACCTGCAAATAGTTACATCCAGCAGAAAAGAGGTACATCTTTAATTGAACAATGGTGCTCATAGACGGCCGGTAGCAACAGTTACAGTTCTAATTCTCAGAGACCCAGACTGAACGATAAAAAAACTTGATAAAAAAACTTCCACATTAAACGTAAGTGTTACTATGGCGTCCTCTTTTGTGCTGTGTTTATCGTGCGGCATGTACAGCGTAGACTGTCCGTCCAACTATGTAGACTCTTATACCTGTAGGAAATGTGTAACTGTAACGCAGTTGGAGGACAGGATTCGTGTTCTGGAGGGGCACATTAGCACTTTATCACAGTGTAGTCAGACCGAGGGACGCGTAGTTCCGGCTCAGTCGGAGTCTGAGCATGTCCCAGGGGAACGCTGGGTGACCGCCAAACGGGGGTCCAGGAGCTCAAAGAATGGACCTCCTGCACACCAGTCTTCAATTCGGCTGACGAACAGGTACTCTGCTCTCGGCAGCGCGCCTGCTGAAGCGGAGAAGGTGCTCATAATTGGAGACTCGATCGTTAGGAATGTTAGCGTTCCTAGCCGTCCTAAACCAGCGGTTTCTGTGAAATGCCTCCCCGGGGCCAGAGTCTCTGACATCGAGGCACGATTGGACTCTTATTCCAGCAATGAAGTTCCTACCTTGGTTGTTCACGCTGGAACTAACGATATAAAGTCCCAACAATCCGAGGTATTAAAGAGGAACTTCATCTCTATGTGTTCAAAAGCTGAAACTAAATGTCAGAACTTAATTGTGTCTGGTCCCTTGCCAATTCTCTTTAGAGGAGATGTAACCTACAGTAGGCTGCTCTCTTTCAACCGCTGGCTAGAGACTTGGTGTGCATCTAAAAGCATCGCCTTAGTAGATAATTGGGACCTCTTTTGGGAACGGCCTGGCCTTTATAAAAGGGACGGTCTTCATCCTAACTGGAGAGGATCATATATGCTTTCCCAAAATATGGCAGCAAAATTGCCACAGTGACTCTTTAGAGCACCACCCAGGTCGCAGTCCTGTGATCTTAAATCACACGCTGGCTGTTCTCCCACTACCAGTACACTCCTGGCAGAAACCCAGGTTCCTTATAACACGGCATCCCCTATGTCACACATTAGCTTAGAACCAGACTTCTCCCATCATTACCAGAGAATATCTATCCTTAGTACGATAAGGAAGCAGTATAGATGCCAATCTAGGGGCTCCTGCACTGGTAACCTGCTCCCAGTACCCATCATAAAAACAAATAAAACACAGCGTCCGACTAAAATCAAATGTTCACTGCTGAATGTTCGCTCCTTAGGAAACAAGGCAGTGCTTATTAATGAGATGGTACTCGACACAAAGTCAGATATCTGTCTACTGACTGAAACTTGGCTTAGACCCACTGACACCATCCCCTTAGTGGAAGCCTCCCCGGATGGGTTCTCATACCTGCATAAATCACGCTCAGCAGGACGTGGTGGAGGCCTGGCTGCAATTTTTGATGAATCATTTAAGGTTGATTCAAAAACTACTGAGAGCTTCCACACATTCGAAGTGATGCTGCTGAGCATTAGGTCTGATTTAGCGCTCCATATCCTATTAGTTTATAGACCTCCAGGACCATATGCTGCCTTTATTAATGAATTTGGCAATCTGCTCTCTGATTGGTTGTTAGGTTTACTAGATTCGTGATGTTAGGTGACTTTAACATACATGTTGATACAGAGACGGATGCAGGTGCCAAAAGCTTCCTAACGCTCCTCGATTCTGTCGGTTGCACTCAGCATGTATCAGGACCTACTCATGTACAAGGACACACGCTAGATCTAATGATCTCGTATGGACTCGACATTGATACTGTACTGGTCCACTCCTTAAATAAACTTTTTTCCGACCATTCTTTAATCACGTTTGAGATTAATATGTCTCCACCGTACCTCAGTGAACGGACTAGTACAACACGACACCTAAACAGGGCTAAATGTGTTCAGTTTATGGAGGCCGTAACGGAGATAGACTTCACCTGTAACAAAACTGTTAATGACATCACCGACATGTACAATACAGTAGTTGGGCAGATCCTTGATCAGGTCGCCCCAATTAAGATAAAGAAGGTCAGAACTATCAGGCACTCTCCCTGGTTCAGTGATCACACACGGGCTGCTAAGCGGGAGTGCCGTAAGCTAGAACGCAGATGGAAGACAACAGGTCTCCAAGCCTCTCAGGTTCTATGGTCTGCTAAACTAAAACAATATAAGAGAGCTCTATATAGTGCTCGCACTGAGTACTATTCAAAACTTATTGAGAACAACAAGCAGAACCCGCTATTTATTTCAGACACTCGCTCAGCAAACAGACAGAACTGATAAAAGGCCAGCATGTAGTATTACTAACGATAGGGTTCTTCAGTTTTTTAATGATAAAATTAACAACATTAGGCTCCAAATGTGCCCTATTAGCCCTCAAATTAATCCATTAGCTGAACAGTGCTCACAATATTTTAGTGATTTTAATCTCATCGATAACTCTGAGCTAATTTCTGTTATAGCCAAAGCAAACTCCACGACCTGTCGGTTAGATCCCATTCCAACCAAGCTCCTGAAGGAACCCTTAGGAGTTCTATCAACACCTATACTTGATATCATGAACGCATCCTTGACCTCAGGTGTAGTCCCCAATCAGTTTAAAACAGCAGTGGTTAGACCACAGCTTAAAAAACCTAACTTGGACCCTCGCTCACCAAGTAATTATAGACCATCTCTAATGTCCCGTTTCTCTCTAAGATTCTAGAAAAACTAGTTGCGAGACTGCAGTCATATCTAGACACGCAGAACCACTTAGATAAATTCCAATCAGGCTTCCAGCTTGGCCATAGCACAGAAACTGCTCTAACTAGAGTGGTGAATGATATAATGGTCTCGAGTGATGCAGGAAACATCACTGTTCTTGTTCTGTTAGATCTTAGTGCTGCGTTCGACACGGTAGATCACTCCATTTTAGTAAATAGGCTTCACTCCACTGTCGGCATTAGCGGAACAGCCCTTAAATGGTTCAACTCCTATCTCACAAACCGTTACTACTTCATCCAAATGGATGATTATGGCACCCCCTCACCTATGTCACTAGTTAACTATGGAGTCCCACAAGGGTCGGTGTTGGGCCCAGTGCTCTTCTCCCTCTACATGCTCCCACTAAGCACTATTATACGGAAGCATAATGTTAGTTACCACTCTTACGCTGATGACACTCAGCTATACTTATCGTTTAAATCATGTGATAAAGCATCAACCGGCACTTTAATTAGCTCCTCAGTGATATTAGGGATTGGATGAATAACAACTTCCTCTCACTAAACCCCCAAAAAACTGAGCTGCTCTTGTTTTGTAGTAGTGATGCAGACAGGGCCAACTTCATTTCTCATATCCGGGATGCAGGGTTGAAGTTTTCAGTTAGTACTCTGGCACGTAACCTTGGTGTTATTTTCGATTCAAATCTTTCATTTAATCCCCGTGTTAATGCAGTTGCGAAGACATGCTTCCTGCACCTTCGGAACATTACAGACTACGGCGCTTTCTCTCAATGGAAGACACGGCGAAAGTAGTACATGCATTTGTATACAGTAGATTAGATTACTGTAACGCCCTACTTTCTGGAAGCTCTCAGGGCACATTAAGCACCCTACAGCGCATTCAGAACACAGCCGCTAGGATTGTTAGCAGGAGCAGGAAGTACGACCACATCACTCCCATACTCTCCTCGCTTCACTGGCTTCCTGTTAGGTACAGGGCTGACTTCAAGGTCCTCCTCTTAACCTACAAGGCACTTAAAGGTCTTGCCCCAATATACCTAACCGAACTGCTTAATACCTACACACCTAACCGCCCACTTAGATCCCAGAATAAAGATCTCCTAATTGTCCCTCATAAATAAATGTATAGGAGCACGAGCTTTCGGGGGCCCGCTGTGGTCATCACCTGAGTCCAATGCCGAGCTACCATCTGGTCTGTGTGATGCACCTGATGCGCCAAGGGACCCTGGCAGCTCACCGGTACCTGGAAGAAACTTGGGTCTCCTCACTGATCCTGGAGTTTAAAACCAAACTAACTTTGTACTGTTAGTATACCCAAGGGGGTTGGGTAGCCGGTTGACCTTGGACCCTCAGAGGTTTTTTTTTCTCCACATAGTGGAGTTTTTGGTTCCTCTCCTCCGTAGTCGTCCGGCTTTAACATCTATCACTGTAACCTGTTCCACCATCCACCACCGTTGTAAAGCGCCTTGGGGCAACTGTGTTGTAAAAGGTGCTATACGAGAATAAATTGAATTTAATCCAATTGAATCCCCATCACTGCTCCCCTGGCGCTTTCATTGCTGCGCCCTGCTGCACGGTGTGTGCTGGTTAAGAGCAGAGGCTGCACTTGTCTGCTGTGCTGTGTTTCACAATGACAACATGTCACTTTCATTTCATGTTAATGCTAAACAGGAGTGTGTTTTGTGTGTTGTGTGTTCGATTGAGCACTAGAGGGCAGTGTTGTGCTGTTTGAGACACAGTAAAGGGGGTTTCCAGTAAAACCAATTTTATAAACAGGGTGAGTCACACTGAAGCTGCTTAATAAACAGATTCAATATTACTGCTCGTGTGTGTGTGTGTGTGTGTGTGTGTGTGTGTGTGTGTGTGTGTGTG
>JABMDN010000669.1:0-17292 GCA_017165825.1 Hepsetus odoe | reverse complement strand
TATCTATCTATCTATCTATCTATCTATCTATCTATCTATCTATCTATCTATACATATACATATCTACAAGAGTAATAATACATGGTAATAAATAAGTTTTGAATAAATTATAAATATAAGTAAACAAGTAGCAAAACATATAAATATAAATGTAAATGTAATAATAAATAATAAATAAATAAATGTAATAATAATAATAATAAATGTAATAATTAATAATATACAATACAGTATTAATAATAATAATAACATACAATAATCCATCCATCCATCCATTATCTGCCGCTTGTCCCAAACGGGGTCGCGGGGGAGTGCCGGTGTCCAACCCAGCGCACACAGGGCGAGGACGGGGGACGCACCCTGGACAGGTCGCCAGCCCATCGCAGGGAGGAGCGAGACAGGGACGGCACCTTGCTCAAGGGTACCTCAGGGCAACCCACTGGGAAGGGGTTCGAACCCCTGATCCGCTGACCATGTGGCCAACACCCTACCCACTAGGCCACCGCTGCCCCAACATACAATAATATATAATATATTATAATATATAATAATAATAAACAAGTAGTGTAATGTAATGTAATGTTGTGTTGTGGAGTCTTATTGCTGCAGGTAGGAATAACCTGCGGTAGCGTTCTTTCTTACACTGCGGGTGTAACAGTCTGCTGCTGAACGAGCTGCTCAGTGCTCCTACAGTCTCGTGTAGGGGGTGGGAGGTGTTGTCCATGATGGATGTTAGTTTGGAGAACATCCTCTCCTCCCCTACCTGCTCGATGGACTTGAGCGGACAGTTCAGGACAGAGCTGGCCCTCTTGACCAGTTTGTTTAGTTTCCCTCTGTCCCTCTCTGCGACTCTTCCACACCAGCAGACCACAGCGTAAAAAACAACCGACGCTACCACAGTCTCATAAAATGTCCTCATGAGATGTTTGTTTACTCCAAAGGACCTCAGCCGTGACTTCAGCATGTGAACATTTGACCACCAGTGTTTGATCTAACACCAGGCTGGAAACTGTGTTAACGGCCAAATATGTTGCTTGAACTGCTCAAAGACACGGACCCCATCCAAGGGCCACGTTATCCAGTTTCGCTGAGTAGTATCCAACAGGTCTCTGCAAACTGCCATGATTCTGGGAAAGCACTGCTGTCATGTATCTCTTTTATGGACATTGGACAGTGTGAAAGGCTGTCCTGTGTCTAGAATTCCCAGAGCAGGTGCTAGACAGAGTGCCTTTTTCAGACTCTGGAAAGCTTGGATTTGTTCTTGGTTCAAGTCGATTGGATCTGTTGGATCCTTCCATCCTTTTAGCAGATCGTTCAGAGGTTGTGCGATTTCTGTGTACGAATCAGCCCATGCTCGGTTGTAGTTGCACAATCCCAAGAAAGAGCGCAATTCCTTAATTGTTTTCGGCTCTTTTGCTGTCTTGATCCCTTGTGTTTGATCTTGAGTGATTTCTCGTTTTCCCTGTGAAAACTTCTGTCCAAGATAGACAACTTCAGCTTGCATGATTTGAGCTTTGTTGAAACTTGCTTTGTGTCCTTTTTCATATAGAAGATCCAAGACATGCAAAACATCTTGCTTGTTGTAAAAGGCGCTATACAAGAATAAATTGAATTGAATTGAATTGAATCTTCTTCCTCTGAAGCAATCAGGACGTCATCAATGTATGAGTCAATTTGAAGCAGCACATCCAGTCCCAAGATTGGGGCTGATATGTCTCCGACCCATAGCACACATTCCTTAGTCACTGGTCCAATTTGAAAATCAATCTGGTTTGACGTCTGCAGGTAGATCACCTCGCCTCCTGCTGTGGTTACTTTCTTTCTATTTTTGCCTAATTGCAAATTGCATTGTTCTGCAACTCGTGTCAGGATACAAGTGATTTCAGCTCCAGTGTCTATGAGAAAATCTATTTCTGTGTCATTAATCGTTATGCTGGCATACAATCCATCTGCCCGATGCTCTACCAGTGCCAGAATTGACTGGAGAGCAGGCTCACTCAGTTTTTTGTCTCTGCTGCGCTTAGGAGCTGCCATTGTTGGCTCGGGGTCAGTTTGCAGAATCTCTGGACTAGATTACCCTCTCCGGTGTCATCATTGCTTTTTGATCCGTTGTCATTTCCATGATCACCTTGTGGTTTGTCATTCGCTTGATTCAGATCCTTCCGAAACCAACACTGTTTTGCCCAATGACCAGTTTTTCCACATATGAAGCAGGGTGTTGTCTTTTTATCAGCTTTGTTGGATTTTCTGGCTTAATTTCCGTCCGATTGATCCATTCGGATTTTCACTGCGAGGTCGGCTTCCATGCTTCCAGCTGTCTCAACAATTTGTGAGATACTTTTTCCTGCGTCCTTCTCACAACCCGGGTACGTGACTTTCAAGAGCCTGGACAATTCTATGTTTAGTCGACAAAGGTTGTCTTTAATGGGGCGCTATTTGCCTGGTCATAATTGTCTTCGGTGATGTTAGGAAACCCAGAATAATCAAGCCAAGCTTGTTTAAAACATTCAGCATATTCGTAGACGCTTTCTTTTGGCTTCTGTTGGCAAGCAGTACTCTGAGACCAATTTGTTCGTTCTGGATTTAACTCATCAAGCCATTTTTTTATGGCCTCCCATCCCTCTTTCGGATTTTGTTTATCATTACCCAAAGCCAGGTGGAGTCTTTCTGTCAGTCTCTCCACCCGTGAGCAAGAAACCATTTGATTCAATTCAATTCAATTTATTCTTGTATAGCGCCTTTTACAACACAGTTGCCCCAAGGCACTTTACAATGGTGGTGGATGGCATGTACAGCAGCACCAGCGACATTAGTAGTGGTGCACTATGGTGATTGGTGCGGGTAAGATAAACTAAAGAAGTCAGTCTTCAGCCGTGATTTAAAGACTGAGACTGAATCGGCATCCCGTACAGAAGCA
This sequence comes from Hepsetus odoe, assembly GCA_017165825.1. NCBI lineage: Eukaryota > Metazoa > Chordata > Actinopteri > Characiformes > Hepsetidae > Hepsetus > Hepsetus odoe. Next base: position 14,375 of record JABMDN010000669.1, on the reverse strand, counting down.
GGCAAGCTGTTCCACAATCTAGGGGCCCTGGAACTGAAAGCTCGTGCTCCAATACATTTATTTATGGAGGGACAATTAGGAGATCTTTATTCTGGGATCTAAGTGGGCGATTAGGTGTATAGGTATTAAGCAGTTCGGTTAGGTATATTGGGGCAAGACCTTTAAGTGCCTTGTAGGTTAAGAGGAGGACCTTGAAGTCAGCCCTGTACCTAACAGGAAGCCAGTGAAGCGAGGAGAGTATGGGAGTGATGTGGTCGTACTTCCTGCTCCTGCTAACAATCCTAGCGGCTGTGTTCTGAATGCGCTGAAGGATGCTTAATGTTCCCTGAGTGCTTCCAGAAAGTAGGGCACTACAGTAATCTAATCTACTGGATACAAATGCATGTACTACTTTCACCGTGTCTTCCATTGACAGAAAACGCCGTAGTTTGGCAATGTTCCGAAGTTGCAGGAAGCATGTCTTCACTACTGCATTGACACGGGGATTAAAGATTTGAATCAAAAATAACACCAAGGTTATGTGCCAGAGTACTAACTGAAAACTTCAACCCTGCATCCCGGATATGCGAAATTGTTGGCCCTGTCTACATCACTACTACAAAACAAGAGCAGCTCAGTTTTTTCAGGGTTTAGTGAGAGGAAGTTGTTATTCATCCAATCCCTAAAATCACTGTGTTTTATTTGTTTTTATGATGGGTACTGTGAGCAGGTTACCAGCGCAGGAGCCCCTAGATTGGCATCTATACTGCTTCCTTACCGTACTAAGAATAGGTATTCTCTGGTAATGATGAGAGGAGTCTGGTTCTAAGCTAATGTGTGACATAGGGGATGCCGTGTTATAAGGACCCTGGGTTTCTGCCAGGAGTGTACTGGTAGTGGGATAATAGCCAGCGTGTGATTTAAGATCACAGGACTGCGACCTGGGTGGTGCTCTAAAGAGTCACTGTGGCAATTTTGCTGCCATATTTTGGGAAAGCATATATGATCCTCTCCAGTTAGGATGAAGACCGTCCCTTTTATAAAGGCCAGGCCGTTCCCAAAAGAGGTGCCAATTATTTATGAAGGCGATGCTTTTAGATGCACACCAACATTTACATCTACAGGTAAATCTCAGCAGCCTGTGAGCTGAACCTTTAACAGTAAATGCAAATCCAAACGGTCTGTATGTTGCAGATTATATGCTGATGAGTTCAAATGAACTAGGTTTATTATTCATTTGCATGCTGGTATCAAAGGCCACGTCCCAGTTTGTCTCCTACTGTTCAGCTTCAGAGACTAAAGGTCAAAGGGTTCTTCAGGTTCAGGTAGTTCCATAATAGACTGGAGATGAAACACAATTTGCAACATAAATGTGGTTGTCCCATCGGTAGTCCCAGGTTCTTGTACTGTTCCTTGTCACCTTTGGTGATGTCACGGTGGCAGGGAGCAGGAAGGACGTCATGGTGGCGCCAGAGGTTCTAGACATCCTTTTATTAAACATAAACCAATATCCAGACAGGAAACTGGACCATGAACACGAACAAAACCAAAATCCAGACACGTAACTGGAATACTTAAAACACAATACCACCTGTAACGCTAACAAACGTAAAGTGAATGAGCCGCGCTCTGTTCTGACTCATTGAGGTTTAGGTAGTGAGCCTCAATGTAGCACACCTGTGCCTTCATGAGCTCAGGTGTGCTCCATCAGAACAGAGCGCCCTCTAGTGTGAGTAAAATGAAACAAAAACAACAACGGAGCAGCCCAAGTCCTGACATCACCCCCCCTCTCAAGGGCGCAACACCGGGGGCGCTTCTCCAGTGCCGGGACCTGGAGGGGAGACAAGCCAGAACAGAAAACAGAAACATGCCCCTTTAATGGGGTACCTGGGCAGGTCCAAAATCACAGATTAACAAACAAATACAGGAAGGGGGACCCGGACCAGCCGGTCAGGTCTCAGGCTGTTGGCGGCGGAGAGGGGTACCCCAGAGTTTCAGTCCATATCCTTATAACCAAGTCTCCTTGGTACTTGTGTTTAGCCATACATTCTGTCGGTGTCTTTCTGCTGACCCGTGTCTCCTCTGTCAAGTCAAGTCAAGTCAAGTCAAGTAGGATTTTATTGTCATTTCAGCCATATACACAGTACACAGTGAAACGAAATAACGTTCCTCCAGGACCCTGGTGCTACACACAAGACAAGACACAAGACAACATAAGACACAACACGGGGCAACAAGTGCGGACAAGACAGACAAGACAGACAACAACAGACGGCACGACAGACAGTACATTCATCCGTGGAAGGCTGCAGTGTTGTGGAACAAAGCAGCCCAGGCACATTATGGTGTAGCAGTGTGGTGGAGCGGTGTTACTGTATTTAAAGTGCAAGAGTGTCATCTGTCTCTGTCATCTGTCTCTCTGTAGTGGGGCTTTTGGAGGACACGTCTGATTGGCTCGAGAGCCTTGCCTGGTCATCACCTGAAAAAGAGCTACATACAAGGGACTCTCTGTGGTTAGAAGGGGAAGAGTTCATTACCCTGTGTGGGCGCCGCTTCCAGTCTCTGTCAATCTCGCTTTCCATGACTTTCGTTTCATAATCCAAGGTGGGGAATTTTTCGTCTCTTTCATACCAATGTTGTACAGGCCACAAGTTCTGAGGAGACTGATAGCAGGGACGTGTGATGGGCATGGTAGCTGGAATTAGCGTGGCTGGTAAAGTGCTATTTCCCTCTGGAACAATCAGGTGCTGATTGGAGTTTTGTTGTAGTGTTGTGCCAACTGGGATGATATTCACGCGGGCATTTAGCAGGAGGTTTGGGGGAAGAAAAGCTGGTGCAAAGACTCTTTTGGGGGCACTGACAGCAATAAAGGAAAGGTATTCCTCCACTGCTGCAGTGAACGCTGTTGCTCTCCTCTGGTACTGCTGGCTTCTGGGAGGCCGGGGTAACTGTGTGCTTCCATCTCTGAGAGGCATGATAACTTGTGCTTTGTTTGTACTGACCTTACCCTTGGCAACCTGGGTTGCTCCTCTCCTCTGAGTAGGAGGGGGTTTGACTGCTTCCGGGGCCTCTGATATCTGTGGATCCTCCACAGGCACATCAGGTTGGGCTGCTGGATCGTCACCATCAGTAGCTTCCACAAAGCCTCTGGAGCATTCCTCCTCCGGATCATTCTCTGAAAGGCTAAGGTCAAGGGAATTGAGTACCTCTGAGGAACTAGACTCAATTTCTGTGACTTTACTTACGGAATGCACTGAAATAAGGGAAGAGATTCCTGAAGGACAGTCTGTTCCAGAGATGATGCCTGAGGTAATAGATGGAAGTGGTTTCTGATGAACCAGAATGGGAGTCAAATTCCTTGATGTGGTTGTCTGGTTCTGTAACTTTGACTGGGCGGAGGGAACATATACAGTGTCGGTTCCAGCAATATGTACGGGTATGTTCAGAACAGGTTCACTAAGAAGTCCTTGCCTAGTTGGCTGATAGGTTTCAGCGGAGAGCAGGGGATTCTGAATAATCCTAGCTTTCCTCCTTGATACGGGGAATGTGGAGGGGAAATAATCCTGAAACTTAATTTCTTGGTCTTCTCTGTTGTGATACAAGTTTATATTCTCACCTGAAGTATCTGTGGACAGGATCTCCACCAGAGGCTTTCTCTGCCAGTGTTCCAAAGTAGTAATCAATGCGGGTGATTTCAGAAGAGACCTAATCGTTATGGGTACCTCGGTCAAGGAGCTGGCTGTAAGGAAACGCCTTGTTCTCCCTGACTCACCATGGGGGTCCCGTGGGGAATGGTCCGACTCACTGGAAAGCCTTGGCCTGAAAGTGTCTACAAGAGAGCTAAACATAGATTAATCTTTTTGGTTCATAGAAGAGTCCCTCTAGGCCCTGTGACACTCTGTTCCATGTACCTGCAGGGTGAGTCTCATGGAGTCCAGGTTCTCATAACCACAGTGAATTCTTAGTTTCTTGTCCAAAATCAAACATATAAAACTGTGCATTACCTGCCCTCCTTGACCCTACTCTCTGGGTGGGTCCTGCAGATCAGTGGGTTTTCTGGTTTCCCTCCTGGCTTTTTCCAGTTCTGCCTGCAGAGTGGCATTGTTGCCTTGCACCTGCTTCAGCTCCAGCATGAGTCCACTGACTTCTACTCGAAGCTTACCCTGGGCTTGAGCTAAAACCTCTCTCTCCCTTTCCATGGTTGCCATGTCACTCTGGCAAAGAGACAAGAGTCCTTTGGTCTCCTCAAGCTGAGAACGCAGAGTGGTGAGCTTCTCGTCGTGTTTTAGTCTTTCATGGGTGGCTGAGCTGGTTATCTGCAGAACAGAGGTCTTGCTCTCTGCCAGCTGTTGGTTGAGCCTCGTCAGCAATTCCCTCTGTTGTTTGATCTGATCCTCTCGTAGGTGAATGCCTGCGAGAAGTGCACTGTGCTTCAAGTTGGCCTGTCTGAGTCTTTCTGACTCAGCCCTGAAGTCCTCCTGGGTGCTGTTCAAGTTCTCGGTTAGCCAAAGTATCTGTTCCCTGAGATCCTTACAGACTTTCTCCTGGTCTAGGTACCTAGCCTGCTTTTCCTGAAGTTCCCCATTTACTGTAGCTAGTTCCTCCTGAAGGGAATGTACTTGAAACTGGTGGCTCACCTGCAGCTGGTGTTTCACAGCCTGACGTTTTCATCCTCCAATTTCTTACACTTTGTTTTCAAGGCGTCCAGATCCTGACTCCATGTACCAATTTCCTGATCCTTGGTGAGGAGCTCAGCCTCCATTTCCTGGAGCTACTCAACTAAAACATTTTTGGTCTGTCTTTCTGCACCCAGAACAGACAGCCAGACCTTCTGAGATTCCTGTAGTTCATGTTCTAATTCCTGAATTGTCATATTTATTTCTCTCACCTGAAACGGCTCCTCTGTTGCTCTCTGCCCAGCAGCCGGGCCAGTGAAGCTGGGCTTGTGCACCATGCCGGGTGTACCCCTCTTCCCCTTTTTTCTTTGTTTTCGTGGGGGATCCACCATTTTCTCAACGTGTTTCACATAGGGTCTCCGCAGACGGACCGCTGTGATTGGCGCACAGCGCTGTCTCCGTGGACGGACCTCTGTGATTGGCGCACAGCGCTGTCTCCGCGAACAGCCTGCTTTGCCTTGATGAGCTCAGGTGTGCTCCATCAGAACAGAGCGCCCTCTAGTGTGAGAAAAACGAAACAAAACAACGTAACGGTCCGACGCCAGTAGAGGGCGCTGGTCATTCTGTATGTGCACTGTGATTACTCGGGTTATGTTTTGCATTTGTTATTTTGGTTATGTTTAGTTTGAGTTCTGTGCACGTTGCCTGTCATTAAAGTCCAGTACGAAGTTCTCGGCTCTGCGTTGGCGTCCAGCTCTCAACACCACACCGTGACAGGTGATCAGGTCACTTTTTTGAGTTCCTACACTCCTGCAACTTCTAAAACAAGTACTACTGCAACTACTATGTTGGTAGCTTCAGACCCTGTGGTGGTAGTGCTGGAGGTTCGAACCTGGGACTTCTTGAGCCACAGGTCCATAAACAAGTACCCACCACTAGACCAATACCACCCTTCAACAGAAGGAGCATCTCTGCAGCTGAATCTAATGAACGATCTGCAACATCTGACATCTCAACTACAGCTATGCTGGCTTCCATAAAATGCTATGAAACTTGTGATTCAGCCTGTGCAGTGATTCAGGTGATTACATCACATCCTGGCCTGAGCTACTATTGATGGCCTGCTGAGGGTGATAGCTCAGAGTACTAGGGTACAAACCCTAACCTAGAAGGTCTACAGACCACCACAGACAAGTAATGAAAGTTGAACTGAGCTTTTGTTATTGTGGAAAACAAAGTTCACAGTGAACCCACACAGGCAGCAGGTGGGAGCGATACATCTAGCAGCTGAGGAGCAGTGTTGGGAATGGTACCTTGATCATCCGACCCTCAGGGGAACCAACTGGTCCAGTTACTCAGCCCTACAATGTTCCTATCATGGGGTCCCTAAACAGTGGGACAGTGCTGATTTGCTCCAGGTGAGGTTCAAAATGATCCTCAGCTTGGCTGCACCTGCTCACCTTTATAAGCTGCTGAAGCACATGAATCACTCCATAACCCTGAGGTGGCATCAAAAGTTGATGAATTCCTTAATCCTGATCAGATGTTATACTGATAATGCAGTCCCAGGATCTGTAAGGTTGAAGTGAAAGTGACTTTCATTTTGAGCACACAGTGAACCACAATCAAATACATCCTCTATTGAACCCACACACACTGTAAAACACAGGGCTGACATATCCAGCACCTGGGGAGCAGTGATGGGGACAATACCTTGCTCAAGGGAACCTCAGTGCTCAATCTTCAGGTCCAGGGTTCTGCTGCTGATCTCTTAAGTCTCTCCCCTGCACTGTAGCTTTCCTCCTGATGGAGGCAGTAAGAACAAGAACATTTACATTTACATTTATGGCATTTATCAGACGCTCTTATCCAGAGCGACTTCCATGTCCTGATTACAGGGACAGTCCCCCCTGGAGACACTCAGGGTTCAGGGTCTCAGGGACCCAGTGGTGATAGTGCTGGAGGTGGGATTTGAATCTGGGACCTCTTGGACCATAGGTCCATACCCTACCACTAGACCACTCACCACCTCACTTCAAGCGTCACTCCATCTTCACTTTTATATTCTCCACAGTTTGGTCATCAGCCTGACGTGGCTGTTCTAGATTTTATTTGAGGGCTCTGTTTGTAATCCTGCTTGCAGCTGGTTTATGTTTGTTTTTCTGTCTGAGTGAACATTTACTTTTAATTCCACACTGTGTATCCTGGGGACGATCAGAGAGGGAAATTTAATCTCCCTCTAAAACCTGCCTATTGTTCTGCCCTTCATGAGCAGAGAAGAACCGGCCCTACAGCTGGAGTCGATGTTCTACAGGGATAATAATGAACGAACCCTAATAGCATAAACACCACGAGCTGGGGCAGCGGTGGTCTAGTGTTTAGGGATGAGGATCAGAAGGTCATGGGTTTGAAACCCAGAGCAGTAGGTTGGCCTGAGGTACCCTTGAGCAAGGTGCTGTCCCCATCACTGCTCCCTGGGTGCTTTCAATAGCTGCCCCCTGCTGCACGGTATGTGTGTGTAAAATAAAGAGGTGTCATTTGGTTGTGGTTCACTGTGTGCTGTGTTTCACATTGACACACATAGTCACTTTCACTTTCACTGTAACAACAGAAACACCCTGATGACATAAAATCTACATTAATACTAAAACAGGAAAGAACTACAGAATTAACACAATAATAGTAGAACCTCTGTAATATTAACACAATTAAACATTTATTATTATTTATAATAAAAGTGTAACAATAATAAAATAGGAGAATAACTGTCTAGAACCTGTTACTATATAAACGACAGGAAATTATAATGAATCAGTGACTCTAGAGCGTCAGATTATAATGACTCAGTGATTATAATGAATCAGTGATTATAATGAATCAGTGACTCTAGAGCATCATCAGTAATTATAATGAGTCAGTGATTATAATGAATCAGGGATTGTAGTGAATCCGTGATTAAAATAAATCAGTGATTATAATGAGTCAGTGATTGAAATGAATCAGTGATTATAATGAGTCAGTGATTGAAATGAATCAGTGATTATAATGAGTAGGTGATTAAAATGAATCCATGATAATAATAATTCAGTGATTCATGTGATTCAATGATTGCTGTGAATCAGTGATTATAATAAGTGATTAAAATGAATCAGTGATTAAATGAATCAGTGATTATAACGAGTAAGTGAATAAAATGAATCAGTGACTATAATGAATCAGTGATTACAACGAATCAGTTATTTCTACATTAAAACAACCTTATAATTTGTTTTTTGTTGGCTGCTCATCCTCTTCTCTTGATCTTTTTAGGGTTAGGGTTAGGGTTAGGTTAAATACGTTAAACACATCTGCCTTGTATAAATCTTTCAGATGATTATTAAATTCTGCTTGTGTATATGTAGTAGCTTCATCTTCCTCTTGTCCCAGGGTGTAGAAACCAGATTCACATTGATAGTTGTTATCACAGCATGTGTACGCCATCCAGAAGTGAGTGGGGACGTTCACCTGGAGGTTCTTCTTCAGGGTCACTGCTGGATTACTCGGTACGACCCCCACCACCACATGAGCCTTCCCGTTTTGATTCAGACATTCGTTCAGGGATTCCTTTACTTTACTTTCCACTTTACTGTACCAGATCTTGTTGAAGTCACATCTCTGAGGAGCAGCGTTGGTCAGGGTGAAGGTGCTCTCAGCGGTTTGTTGAGACTGAGTGTGGCAGAAAGGGAACAGGTGACCTTTATCATATCTGGAGTTCTCGTAGTCCGAGTTGATGGCCTGATTCTGTACCTTCTTATTCTTGAGTTTACTTTGCAAGTTCATGTTAGGTTCAGTTTCTCCTGTTTCAAGCTGCAACAACATGAAAAGAAAGCTTTGAAACAATTCAGATGTAATTACACTCGTTAAATCATCCTCTGTGCTTTTTAAGGGCGTGTCAGCTCTTCAGTAACTGCCACACAGAACCAAGTTAATTCAAGAAGGTGTGAAAAGAATCCACCACAACTAGAAGAGTTACTGGGAGTCAACCTGAAATACACTGAAACTGAAATAATTCCTACAAACATCTGCACCCCTGCGCTGCATACTATAAACCCTTTACTCGTCCCTCTACTGCCCCCTCTCCTCTACACTCCCCTACAGGTTTCCAAGGGGACAGAGATGGTCATGGAAGACGCTTGAATCTGGTCAGTTCTCGCGTTTGTGTTCCTTCAGATCACAGTCCTGTTCCAGGCACAACCATGGTTTTAGATTCCAGACAGATCTGGATTTAAAATGTGTTATTACAGTCTACGATGTCTTCACTCCCAACAAGGTTTCACACAAGCTTTAGCTGTGATGAAATGCGAAGTGAAAGTGACTATTCTTGTCATTGCGAGGTCACAGCACAGCACACAGTGAACCACAACCAAACTGGACCTCTGCTTTTAACCCATGCACTCAAACACTGTGCAGCAGTGGGCAGCTATTGAAAGCTGCCTGGGGAGCAGTGATGGGGACGATACCTTGCTCAAGGGTACCTCAGGGCAACCAACTGGTGAGGGAATCGAACCCACAATCTTCTGATGCGGGGGAACTCCCTCACCACTAGACCACCACTGCCTGCATGCATTAATGCAGATGAGGTTCTTATTAACGAAAGCCAATCTTCAGCGGTGACCTAGTGTTCAGGAGGAGGCTCCAGGATCAGAAGGTCATCGGTCTGAATCCCAGACCAGTAGGTTCCCTGAGGTACCCTTGAGCAAAGTCCCGTCCCGTCATTGCTTCCCAGGCGCTTTCAACAGCTGCCCCCTGCTGGACGAGTGTCTCTGGGTTAAAAACAGGTTGTATTTCGTTGTGTCTCACTGTGTGTTTGTGCTGTTTCACAATGACATGTTGTTTCAGGAACGCTGCACTTTTGTTTTAGTAAATGACCTGGTGGCGTGGAGACGGTGTCAGGTGGGTGTTTGGGACACTTACTAACCCTAAGGATTTGGGATTTGGCCATCATCCTTACTCTGTGTTTAAAATAAACATGAGTTCTCCTCCAGGTATAGTAAAAATCCCTTTCCTTTTGTCCCTTTACTTTTGCCCCTGTCCTACAGTGTCTCACACCACCGAGTCCCCACGGGAAAGCAAGTAGTTGCACCTGCAAATAGTTACATCCAGCAGAAAAGAGGTACATCTTTAATTGAACAATGGTGCTCATAGACGGCCGGTAGCAACAGTTACAGTTCTAATTCTCAGAGACCCAGACTGAACGATAAAAAAACTTGATAAAAAAACTTCCACATTAAACGTAAGTGTTACTATGGCGTCCTCTTTTGTGCTGTGTTTATCGTGCGGCATGTACAGCGTAGACTGTCCGTCCAACTATGTAGACTCTTATACCTGTAGGAAATGTGTAACTGTAACGCAGTTGGAGGACAGGATTCGTGTTCTGGAGGGGCACATTAGCACTTTATCACAGTGTAGTCAGACCGAGGGACGCGTAGTTCCGGCTCAGTCGGAGTCTGAGCATGTCCCAGGGGAACGCTGGGTGACCGCCAAACGGGGGTCCAGGAGCTCAAAGAATGGACCTCCTGCACACCAGTCTTCAATTCGGCTGACGAACAGGTACTCTGCTCTCGGCAGCGCGCCTGCTGAAGCGGAGAAGGTGCTCATAATTGGCGACTCGATTGTTAGGAATGTTAGCGTTCCAAGCCGTCCTAAACCAGCGGTTTCTGTGAAATGCCTCCCCGGGGCCAGAGTCTCTGACATCGAGGCACGATTGGACTCTTATTCCAGCAATGAAGTTCCTACCTTGGTTGTTCACGCTGGAACTAACGATATAAAGTCCCAACAATCCGAGGTATTAAAGAGGAACTTCATCTCTATGTGTTCAAAAGCTGAAACTAAATGTCAGAACTTAATTGTGTCTGGTCCCTTGCCAATTCTCTTTAGAGGAGATGTAACCTACAGTAGGCTGCTCTCTTTCAACCGCTGGCTAGAGACTTGGTGTGCATCTAAAAGCATCGCCTTAGTAGATAATTGGGACCTCTTTTGGGAACGGCCTGGCCTTTATAAAAGGGACGGTCTTCATCCTAACTGGAGAGGATCATATATGCTTTCCCAAAATATGGCAGCAAAATTGCCACAGTGACTCTTTAGAGCACCACCCAGGTCTTAAATCACACGCTGGCTATTATCCCACTACCAGTACACTCCTGGCAGAAACCCAGGTTCCTTATAACACGGCATCCCCTATGTCACACATTAGCTTAGAACCAGACTTCTCCCATCATTACCAGAGAATATCTATCCTTAGTACGATAAGGAAGCAGTATAGATGCCAATCTAGGGGCTCCTGCACTGGTAACCTGCTCCCAGTACCCATCATAAAAACAAATAAAACACAGCGTCCGACTAAAATCAAATGTTCACTGCTGAATGTTCGCTCCTTAGGAAACAAGGCAGTGCTTATTAATGAGATGGTACTCGACACAAAGTCAGATATCTGTCTACTGACTGAAACTTGGCTTAGACCCACTGACACCATCCCCTTAGTGGAAGCCTCCCCGGATGGGTTCTCATACCTGCATAAATCACGCTCAGCAGGACGTGGTGGAGGCCTGGCTGCAATTTTTGATGAATCATTTAAGGTTGATTCAAAAACTACTGAGAGCTTCCACACATTCGAAGTGATGCTGCTGAGCATTAGGTCTGATTTAGCGCTCCATATCCTATTAGTTTATAGACCTCCAGGACCATATGCTGCCTTTATTAATGAATTTGGCAATCTGCTCTCTGATTGGTTGTTAGGTTTACTAGATTCGTGATGTTAGGTGACTTTAACATACATGTTGATACAGAGACGGATGCAGGTGCCAAAAGCTTCCTAACGCTCCTCGATTCTGTCGGTTGCACTCAGCATGTATCAGGACCTACTCATGTACAAGGACACACGCTAGATCTAATGATCTCGTATGGACTCGACATTGATACTGTACTGGTCCACTCCTTAAATAAACTTTTTTCCGACCATTCTTTAATCACGTTTGAGATTAATATGTCTCCACCGTACCTCAGTGAACGGACTAGTACAACACGACACCTAAACAGGGCTAAATGTGTTCAGTTTATGGAGGCCGTAACGGAGATAGACTTCACCTGTAACAAAACTGTTAATGACATCACCGACATGTACAATACAGTAGTTGGGCAGATCCTTGATCAGGTCGCCCCAATTAAGATAAAGAAGGTCAGAACTATCAGGCACTCTCCCTGGTTCAGTGATCACACACGGGCTGCTAAGCGGGAGTGCCGTAAGCTAGAACGCAGATGGAAGACAACAGGTCTCCAAGCCTCTCAGGTTCTATGGTCTGCTAAACTAAAACAATATAAGAGAGCTCTATATAGTGCTCGCACTGAGTACTATTCAAAACTTATTGAGAACAACAAGCAGAACCCGCTATTTATTTCAGACACTCGCTCAGCAAACAGACAGAACTGATAAAAGGCCAGCATGTAGTATTACTAACGATAGGGTTCTTCAGTTTTTTAATGATAAAATTAACAACATTAGGCTCCAAATGTGCCCTATTAGCCCTCAAATTAATCCATTAGCTGAACAGTGCTCACAATATTTTAGTGATTTTAATCTCATCGATAACTCTGAGCTAATTTCTGTTATAGCCAAAGCAAACTCCACGACCTGTCGGTTAGATCCCATTCCAACCAAGCTCCTGAAGGAACCCTTAGGAGTTCTATCAACACCTATACTTGATATCATGAACGCATCCTTGACCTCAGGTGTAGTCCCCAATCAGTTTAAAACAGCAGTGGTTAGACCACAGCTTAAAAAACCTAACTTGGACCCTCGCTCACCAAGTAATTATAGACCATCTCTAATGTCCCGTTTCTCTCTAAGATTCTAGAAAAACTAGTTGCGAGACTGCAGTCATATCTAGACACGCAGAACCACTTAGATAAATTCCAATCAGGCTTCCAGCTTGGCCATAGCACAGAAACTGCTCTAACTAGAGTGGTGAATGATATAATGGTCTCGAGTGATGCAGGAAACATCACTGTTCTTGTTCTGTTAGATCTTAGTGCTGCGTTCGACACGGTAGATCACTCCATTTTAGTAAATAGGCTTCACTCCACTGTCGGCATTAGCGGAACAGCCCTTAAATGGTTCAACTCCTATCTCACAAACCGTTACTACTTCATCCAAATGGATGATTATGGCACCCCCTCACCTATGTCACTAGTTAACTATGGAGTCCCACAAGGGTCGGTGTTGGGCCCAGTGCTCTTCTCCCTCTACATGCTCCCACTAAGCACTATTATACGGAAGCATAATGTTAGTTACCACTCTTACGCTGATGACACTCAGCTATACTTATCGTTTAAATCATGTGATAAAGCATCAACCGGCACTTTAATTAGCTCCTCAGTGATATTAGGGATTGGATGAATAACAACTTCCTCTCACTAAACCCCCAAAAAACTGAGCTGCTCTTGTTTTGTAGTAGTGATGCAGACAGGGCCAACTTCATTTCTCATATCCGGGATGCAGGGTTGAAGTTTTCAGTTAGTACTCTGGCACGTAACCTTGGTGTTATTTTCGATTCAAATCTTTCATTTAATCCCCGTGTTAATGCAGTTGCGAAGACATGCTTCCTGCACCTTCGGAACATTACAGACTACGGCGCTTTCTCTCAATGGAAGACACGGCGAAAGTAGTACATGCATTTGTATACAGTAGATTAGATTACTGTAACGCCCTACTTTCTGGAAGCTCTCAGGGCACATTAAGCACCCTACAGCGCATTCAGAACACAGCCGCTAGGATTGTTAGCAGGAGCAGGAAGTACGACCACATCACTCCCATACTCTCCTTGCTTCACTGGCTTCCTGTTAGGTACAGGGCTGACTTCAAGGTCCTCCTCTTAACCTACAAGGCACTTAAAGGTCTTGCCCCAATATACCTAACCGAACTGCTTAATACCTACACACCTAACCGCCCACTTAGATCCCAGAATAAAGATCTCCTAATTGTCCCTCATAAATAAATGTATAGGAGCACGAGCTTTCGGGGGCCCGCTGTGGTCATCACCTGAGTCCAATGCCGAGCTACCATCTGGTCTGTGTGATGCACCTGATGCGCCAAGGGACCCTGGCAGCTCACCGGTACCTGGAAGAAACTTGGGTCTCCTCACTGATCCTGGAGTTTAAAACCAAACTAACTTTGTACTGTTAGTATACCCAAGGGGGTTGGGTAGCCGGTTGACCTTGGACCCTCAGAGGTTTTTTTTTCTCCACATAGTGGAGTTTTTGGTTCCTCTCCTCCGTAGTCGTCCGGCTTTAACATCTATCACTGTAACCTGTTCCACCATCCACCACCGTTGTAAAGCGCCTTGGGGCAACTGTGTTGTAAAAGGTGCTATACGAGAATAAATTGAATTTAATCCAATTGAATCCCCATCACTGCTCCCCTGGCGCTTTCATTGCTGCGCCCTGCTGCACGGTGTGTGCTGGTTAAGAGCAGAGGCTGCACTTGTCTGCTGTGCTGTGTTTCACAATGACAACATGTCACTTTCATTTCATGTTAATGCTAAACAGGAGTGTGTTTTGTGTGTTGTGTGTTCGATTGAGCACTAGAGGGCAGTGTTGTGCTGTTTGAGACACAGTAAAGGGGGTTTCCAGTAAAACCAATTTTATAAACAGGGTGAGTCACACTGAAGCTGCTTAATAAACAGATTCAATATTACTGCTCGTGTGTGTGTGTGTGTGTGTGTGTGTGTGTGTGTGTGTGTGTGTGTG
>JABMDN010000668.1:0-18505 GCA_017165825.1 Hepsetus odoe | reverse complement strand
GGGAGAGGGAGGACAGTTCTACTGAGGGATGTGGGAGAGGGAGGACAGTTCTACTGAGGGATGTGGGAGAGGGAGGACAGTTCTACTGAGTGATGGGGGAGAGGGAGGACCACCCTACACACCCAGAGAGAGAGAGAGAGGACAGTTCTACTGAGTGATGGGGGAGAGGGAGGACCACCCTACACGCCCAGAGAGAGAGGACAGTTCTACTGAGTGATGGGGGAGAGGGAGGACTGCCCTACCCAGAGAGAGAGAGGACAGTTCTACTGAGTGATGGAGGAGAGGGAGGAGAGTTAAATGAGACACTGGTGGAATTTTGGAGGAAAGTCAGCAATAACACAGCAGTGAGGGGTTTTATAGTGAAATGTAATTAAAACTGAGATGGAAACAAACTAAGAAATAAAAATGTCTTTTTAGTGCTATGTGTTTTGTGTGTGTGTGTGTGTGTATGTGTGAAAACATGCTTGGAATGGAGGACCTGCTGGGACAACTGCAGATAAATAGTTTTCTTTTGCAGAAAGGTGTGTGTCTTGCATAAGCACGCTGTGACCTGTGTTGAGATTGCAATTGTGCAGAAATCGGTCTCAGATCGCCGGTGGTGTAGCGCTCACTGTGATTGGATGATGTGTTTGACGCACTGTAGGGATGCAACACACTATAAATGACAAGACTCCGCTGGTTCTAGCTGGAGAGGAACGAAGACAAACATCTAGGGAAACGATAACGTTGAGGATGTCTCATTGTGTGATGAATAACTTGCTGCAGAGTGAGTAAACCTTTACATTAATATTGAAAAATATTTTTGTTCTTTCTTTGTTGGGCTGAAATGTGTGGAGAGTGTCTTGTGTATAGTGTGTGTCGTGTGGAGTGTGTGTGCAGAGCATATTGTGTGGAGTGTATATTGTCTGGAATGTGTAGTGGGTATTATGTGAGTGTTTGTTTTACTGGGCTTTTGGCCCAGAGGGGACAGTGGGACGTGGTTCCACAGGTAGAACATTATGGGTTTGTAGTTCCTCTGTCTGGTCCTCTGTTTGTATTAAGAGCAGACCTGTCCTCTTCTCTAATAAACACTCCTGTCCTGCAGCCATTACTGCTCTCGTCACCATGTTCCTGCTCTACAGTCCGACAGTCCAACTTGCAGAACCGACCAACAGCACACACACCCTGGACCTGTTTACGCACGGTCAGGAACACTACACTGCTGTTCCACCAACACCACCCTGCTCTTCCTCTAAAACTCTGCTGTTCCACCAACACCACCCTGCTCTTCCTCTAAAACTCTGCTGTTCCACCAACACCACCCTGCTCTTCCTCCAACACCCCCATTATTTCTTTATGATCTTTGTTGTATATATCAAAAGGCTTAGTGTGTGTGTGTGTGTGTGTGTGTGTGTGTGTGTGTGTGTGTGTGTGTGTGTGTGTGTGTGTGTGTGTGTGTAGGTGAGGAACCCCGGGTCTTAGCGATGCTGCGTCCCTGCAGTCCTGAACATGAGGGATTTTGTGTACACGGTTCTTGCTTTTACCCACCTGACCTGACCACGCCCACCTGCACGTGAGACAAAATCATTTAGACCCTCACTTGTCATTCAAACACACACCAAACTTTTCAACATGGATCTTTAATTAAATTCATTTTTTCATACTGAGTATTACACAATGATTCATAATGGAAACAATAAATTCACATCAGAATCTGAATTTTTGATGGTGCGGATTGAATCTGTATTGATATTGATTCAGAGTAGATACTTATATTAATACTGGATACCGAATAATTCATAGTGGATGATTTTTTTCAGGTGTAATCGGCTGTTCGTAGGTCATCGCTGTGAGCATGTCCTCCTGTTCAGCTGGGTTCCGTCTCAGCCGGAGGACATCATTGGCATCACCTGTGGAGCTCTGCTGCTGCTGGGCTGCCTCGCCTTCTTTGTCTACCTGTGCTACAGGAAAAGGTAACCCAGCCACAGTTACCTGTGATGCTGGTTGGTCTGAGTTTAGTCCTGTTACAGTATCGCTGCTGTCTCCCTGGGACTCACCGTGTCCTCTGGTCTTCCTGTCTGCAGGTGCTGGAAAACGTCTCCGCCGTACAAGAACTACAGCGACAGCTCGGTGTAGACTGACTCCGCCCACAGCCAGCAGGGGGCAGATTTAACAGATGAAACAGACTCCCAACATCAGCACTCCATACACAGAACTGGGACTAACAGCCCCCCCTAGTGGTCATTACTGACCTGTACCGTTTCAACAGGCCATTACTTTAGACAGATTCAAACCCACACCTGCTCAGACTCTACTCAGACACTGTCACTCTGACTCTGTCTCACTGTCTCACACTGACTCGAAAACACAGTTTAATAAAGACCAGAAGCTGCAAACCCAACAATGAAACTTTGATTTTAGAATTTCAGTCCTGAATGTAAAGTTTGTGCACATGATTATTTATTAAGTGTCATAATCACAGTAAGTTATGCTTTAATGTATCTGAACATTATTTATTGAATCTGTTCAATAAAAATAAAAATAAAACATTTACAATCTAATGATGATGAGTAAGCTGTTTGTGTGTGTGTGTGTGTGTGTGTGTGTGTGTGTGTGTGAGAGAGAGAGAGAGAGAGAGAGAGGAATTCATTATTAATGACTGATCTTCATTAAGTGGAAATTAAAGTAATTTCTGTAAAAAGATGTTTGAAATAAACTGTAGGTCCATCACAAAGCAGTGGGCCTGAGTTGAAGGCTGGACCTGCTGCTCCTGAAAACATTACATTTTATTAAATTCAGATCCAGAATGTCTTTGTCTTTAAACTGAAGGAAGGTTAAAGATGCAGGTGGTTGTGTTCTAGATGATGCCAGTGGAACTGGTTCTCTGGGACGTGGCAGTTCTGGACGAGGTCTGCAGGAACAACAAATGTAGTGAGAGTCGAGTGTAAAACAACATTAAATACGAACAGCAGAAGAAAAAGAGAAGAACCTACGTGTGAAGACTGAGAGACACTGTGGAACCCTGGCCTGATTCTGACCCTTGTTTAATCACCTTCAACATCTGCAGAACACACACACAAACACACACACACACACACACACACACACACAACAAACATAAAAAACAAACAAACCTTCTTATCAAACAGTGTTCCAACGACCGCAATGAAGAAACCCTGAAACAAAATAAAACATTTTCAGAAATAAATATAACGTTTGTTATTTCAGTGTATGAGTATTATTACTAATTGTTAAATTTCATTATTATCATCTCTTTCTCTTTATTATCATTATTATTATCTGTTATAGTTTGGGTTTGCACCTGCAGTGAGTTCAGGATGGTGAACAGGTAGTGCAGCGTTAACGCTTTAGGAGCGACCATGATGCCAAGTCTGAGTCCCTGCGTGATTCCGAAAAGGGGGTTAATACAGCCACAAATCGAGCGATGACAGCCATGGCATTCTTGTCATCAGAAGTGATCTCCCACTCTTTTCCTCAGTATTTTATACAGGACCACATTCATGACTGCGAAGTTGATGAAGACTATGGTCAGGGCTGCAATAACGAAGGCCAGCAGAGCTGGACTGGTACCAGTTCAGCCAGCACGTTCCCTCCTTCGTGATGTACTTGCCACCTCCGGCCGTCGAGGCCATGGTGACAACAGCGATGATGAGTGGAGCTCCGTAACCCACAGAGAAGGCAATTGCCATCATGGCATTTTTGGACAAGTGAGTGAAGACCATCAAGATGCTGTACAAGAGCAGAAGAGCAGACATCAGCATCCAGAAGAAAAGGGCGAGGTAGAAGAAGTGGATGAAGAAAACAGTCGCGGTGCAGGGGGGGATCGGGACGGCCTGGCCGGGCTTTGAGATAGCTGACCCCGATGATAAACCAGAAGTTGGCAATCAGGAGGGACACGGCGATGTTGACCAGGGAGACGTGTCGTAGATACAGAATCGGACTGCCGATCCCGGAACCTTTGGTGATGGGCTTCCAGAAAATGGCCTCAATAAGCAGGAAGAGCACCAAGCTGAGCATGGACACACCAACACCGATGTAGGTGATAATAGACAGGGGGTGCTATCTATGATGACTGGAGACATCAGGGTGGAAAATGATGTTGTGTGGTTACATTCACACGTTACGAAGCCTTTGGAATTTGCCCTCAGCTGGCAGCCAAACGAGTCCCACCCTCAGTTGTTGTTGAAAAGAGAGATTTTCCAGAAAACACACTCTGGCTTGTCCAGTGTTTTGTTATCTATGAGTTTTTGGAAGGTCAAGGTGGAGTTGTCAATGCTTTGTTTTTTGGCGGCCACTAAAAGAACGATCCCGTTAATGACGTTCGTGGACGTGCCATTCATGTTATCATTCCTTGATGGCAGGACGATGTTCAGGGTGAGAGTTCCCCCCGCATCGGAAGATTGTGGGTTCGATTCCCCACCAGTATGTTGCCCTGAGGTACCCTTGAGCAAAGTACCGTCCCCGTCACTGCTCCCTGGGCACTTTCAATAGCTGCCCAATGCTGCATGGTGTTTGTATGGGTTAAATGCAGAGGTCCAGTTTCGTTGTGGTTCACTGTCTGCTGTGCTGTGACCTCGCAATGACAAGGGTTGTCACTTTCACTTCACTTTTCAGCCAGTAGAGAAAGCCCACAGTTTCAGCAGGAAGTGTTTCTCACCAGAAAACGTGGGTGTTTAGTTGACTCACCTCCATCACAGTGGAGTTAATCTGAATGTTTTCTGTCACATCTGAAATGGAACTCAGTATATTTACAACAGTTGCAATGTTGGCTGTGGAGTTGGTGACCAGTTGCAATGTTCACTGTGGCATTATTTTTCACTTTCTCCACAAACAATGTCAAGTGTTCGGGTTCAGATTCTTGGAGGAAACATAAAGAAAGATGGTCTTTGCTACGAGCTTGAAAACTAAACAAATACAAAGGACGGCTTTGTGAAAGGTTGTCTGGTTCCCTGCTCTCTCGGTGTCACTGCTTTGGATAAAGGAGTTTGCAACATGAATAAACCTAATGTGATGTAAATCTGTAGCCACTTCCAAAACATGCTGCTGGTTCAGTTTTGACCGACAAGGAATGTTGAACAGTTTCTGTGTATCTTCAGGACACAATGCAGGCTGGAGCACTAAAACATTTCTTTCATTTAATCGACTCAAAATGACGAAGATCAGACAGTCTGACCAGAAACAACTGCAATATATAAAGACATGAACACAGATATATAATATATAAAAAACAGGCACCTGAGATTCCTCTTCCAGTGTCTGGAGGACCCAGAGGACACAGTTGTTTTGGAGAGGAATCCAGGATCCAGTTGAAAAAAAAAAGTGAAAGTGAAAACCCTTGTCATTGCGAGGTCATGGCACAGCACACATGAACCACAACGAAATTGGACCTCTGCATTTAACCCATGCACACTCAAACCCGTGCAGCAGTGGGCAGCTGTTGAAAGCACCCGGGGAGCAGTGACAGGGACGGTACCTTGCTCAAGGGTACCTCAGGACAACCTATTGGGAAGGAGTTTGAACCCCCAATCCTCCGATCATGCGGCTAACGCCCCAACCACTAGGCCACCGCTGCCCCACACCGTGCAGCAGTGGGCTGCTATTGAAAGCGCCCGGGGAGCAGTGATGGGGACGGCACCTTGCTCAAGGGTACCTCAGGGCAACCTACTGGGAAGGGGTTCGAACGATCATGTGGCTAACGCCCTAACCACTAGGCCACCGCTGGCCCCACGGCGGCAATCCACATATTGCCGCCTGGGTGCCGATCTCATTACTGTTACACTGTCCAACACTGTTGTCCCCCACGTAACCAAAGCCGAACACATTAGTGTTACTGCTGGTAACTGTGAAGACATCGCACAGTTAAACACACACCTGCAAGCGAGACAGGCTGAACTAGGGGGCGATTGTGTCCTCCACACTTACCCTGCTGGGATGGTGAGGCAGCAGGGTTGTTTGTGAGCTGTACCAGAAACTGCTTAAATTTTTGTTTGTAAGTTTGCAGGTGAAGGTCAAACTGCAATCACAGCGTTGTAATGTGCTAGAATATTGGATGCACTTCTGCTGGGGTGACAAATGAGGGTCATGTCCTGTCCTAGTAGGTTCCCCTGAGGCACCGTCCCTCATATCACCATGTCCATCCCAGTGAGACATTCTGTCTGGTCTTTTAAACTCAAACAGAGCATAATAGTCTGACAGATTCAGAACACAGTGCTCATTATTCAGAAAGCAAGGTTGCGCTGGTTTGGACATGTCCAGAGACGAGACGAAGAGTATATTGGGAGGAGTGTGTTGAAGATGAAGCTGCCAGGAAAGAAAAGAAAGTGAAAAGTAAAAGTGACCACTCTTCTCATGGTGAAACCCAGCACAGCACACATTGAAACCCAGCGAAATTACACCTCTGTATTCAACCCATTAACACTAACACACCTGCAGCAGGGGGCAGCTATTGAAAGAGCCAGGGAGCAGTGATGGGGACGGTACCTTGCTCTAGGGCAGCCTTTTAGTAAGGAATTCGAACACACAATCTTCAGAGGACAAGGATTACAGTTAGGTCCATTAATATTTGAACAGAGACAACTTTTTTCTAATTTTGGTTCTGTACATTGCCACAATGAATTTTAAATGAAACAACTAAGATGCAGTTGAAGTTCAGACTTTAAGTGCAAGTGCAAGCTTTAATTCAGTTGGTTGAATAAAAAGATTGCATAAAAATGTGAGGAATTAAATCATTTTTTAAACACAATCCCTTCATTTCAGGGGCTCAAAAGTAGTTGGACAAATTAAATAAAGGAAAATAAAATTTACATTTCTAACACTTGGTTGAAAACCTGTTGTTGGCAGTGACAGCCTGAAGTCCTGAACTCATGGATGTCACCAGATGCTGGGTTTCCTCCTTTTTACTGCAGTAAAGGCCTGGCAATGTAAACTTAATGTAAACTTGACCATTCAAGAATCTTCCACTTCTGTGCTTTATTAAATTCCTGGTTTGCTTTGGCTGTACGTTTGGGTCGTCGTTTATCTGGTTTATGAAACACTGCCTGATCAGTTTGACTGTGTTGAGCTGGATTTGAGCAGACAGTGTGTCTCTGAACACCTCAGAATTCATTCGGCTGCTTCTGTCCTGCGTCTCATCATCGATAAACACTAGCGTCCCAGTGTCCTAGTGTCCCAGCCATGCACGCCCAAGCACTGCCTCCGCCGTGTCTTACAGATGATGTGATGCTTTGGATCATGAGCTGTTCCACACCTTCTCAATACTTTTTTCTTGCCATCATTCTGGTAGAGGTTGATCTTGGTTTCTGTCCAAAGAATGTTTTTTTCTAGAACTGTGTGGCTTTTTTAGATGTTTTTTAGCTTTCTGTTCTTGAGGTTTGAATGTCTTGCACCTTGCAGTGCTCCTTCTGTATTTACTTTCCTGCAGCCTTGTCTTAATGGTAGACCTGGATATCGATACGCCGACCTCCTGGAGAGTGTTGTTCACTTGGTTGGCTGTTGTGAAGGGGTTTCTCTTCACCATGGAAATGATTCTGCGTTCACCCACCACTGTTGTCTTCTGTGGAAATCCAGGTCTTTTTGCATTGCTGAGTTCACCAGTGCTTTTCTTTCTTTCTCAGGATGGACCAAACTGTAGATTTTGACACTCCTAATATTGTAGCAGTTTCTCGGATGGGTTTTTCTGTTTTGGCAGCTTAAGGATGGATCGTTTCATCTGCAAGGAGAGGTGACCTCATGCAAGCACCACACCTCAGATCACCTCCAGGACGTTTATCTGCTTAACTGATAACGACATAATGAAGGAATCGCCCACATCTGCCCATGAAATAGCCATTGAGTCAATTATCCAGTTTCTTTTACAAAGAGGGTGGCACATGTTAAGGAGCTGGAACTCCTAAACCCTTCATCCAGTTTGAATGTAGATCCCCTCAAATGAAAGCTGAGAGTCTACACATTATGTCTATGTCCATTATAGAACTATAACTGGAATATGTTTCAGTAAACAGATAAAAAAATTAAACTTGTGTGAGTGTCCAAATAAATATGGACCTAACAGTATATTGGCAAAAAGATGTTGAAGTTTACTTAAATTTTCTTTAATTTGTGTTACTGTGAGTGCTCAACAGTGTTACTTTGGAAATACCTGCTGTTAGTTGACAGAATTGTCCATTGTCTGGAAATGAAGTGATGCATCCACAGGGGACATTTGTAGCGTCATTACAGAATCCATATTTTTTGCATTATGCAACAGACCAACCGTATGGAAGCTCACACCTGCACACTGACTGACTTCCATTTGTGATGCAGACTCAAACAGAAAACAAATCATCAAATATCAGAGCTTGCAGATTCTCGAACCTAAAAAGGACTTTTCATACAATGGTGTCATGTTGCTGAGGGGAAAAGAGGCACAAGTGCACGGCGACGATCTTAGAGGGTTTATTCGAGAAACAAATGAACGTAGGGATACAAACAAACATGGGTGAGCCACAACAAAGAACAGGCGAGTCTGGGTTGGAAAACATGGTCAGAACTCCGGTGACCGGGACCGAGGCATGTCGCAAACCGTGACAGTATCCCCCCACTCAGGAGTGGACTCCGGACACTCAGCTCGGCGTGTTTTCCGGCGTCCCGGCTGAAAGGAGTGCGGGTTTGGCTGGGAGTGACGATGTGGTCTGCTCCGGGGCCTCGGAGCGGGGCGATCAGGATGATTTCGATGGAAGTCTTGTTGGAGTTGGGGATCCAGGATGTCCCTGGCTCGCACCCAGCTCCGCTCCTCAGGGCCGTACCCCTCCCAGTCCACCAGATATCCAGATATTGCAGTTCGCCCTGGTGCCGCTGGGAGTCCAGGAGTGCACTGACTTGGTACGCTGGTCCGCTGTCCGTCTCTATGATTTTGGGAGGGTCTGTCAACCCGGTTGTGGAAGCCAATGGTCCCGGTACCACTGGTCTAAGAAGAGAGACATGGAAAGAGGGGGTTACGTGCATGTGGGAGGGAATTTGGAGACGGTAAGTGACAGGGTTGATCTGGGATTCAATCAGAAAGGGCCCGATGAATCTAGGACTAAGTTTACGACTCAGCAACCGTAGGTTGAGGTCCCAAGTGGAGAGCCATACTCTGTCCTCTGACACAATGTCCTCCAGTAGGCCGTAATAACGGAATACATACTGAAATAGGGCCTCCGCGATTTGATGCGCCGAGGGTAAGACAGGAAAGGGGATAAACCGACACCCCTTTGAGAACCGATCTACCACCACTAACACACATGTATAACCTTTGGACTGTGGTAGATTTACAACTAAGTCGACGGCTATGTGCGACCAAGGGTGATCGGTATGGGAAGGGGTTGTAGCTTACTGGCAGGACGTTCTTGTGGTGTTTTGGTCCTTGCGCAGACGGTACACGAACAGACGTGCCGACGAACGTCATGCGCCAACGTGGGCCACCAATACTTTTGTCTCACCTTTTCGGAGGTGTGGAAGACACCTGGGTGCCCTGAGGCGGGGGAAGTATGAACCCACCTGATCAACGGTTGTCGTAGCCTTTCCGGCACGAAGATCCGGTCAGGAGGGCAGTCGGCTGGGGGCGGAGACCGTCTAGCCTCCCGTGCAATGTCGCTTTCGATATCCCATTGCACCGGAGCGGCCACCACGGTCGTTGCCAGAATGGGTTCTGGCTCTGGGTTTGTTTCCTGTGGCAAGTATATACGTGAAGCATCATCTGCTTTTTGGTTCTTTGAGCCCGGGCGATAAGTTATATGAAAGTCAAATCGTGTGAAAAACAATGCCCATCTTGCCTGCCTATGGTTTAGTCGCTTTGCCTGCCGGATGTATTCTAAGTTACGGTGGTCGGTGAGGACTGTGAAAGGGTGCTTAGCGCCCTCTAGCCAATGACGCCATTCTTCCAGTACTGCTTTGATTGCTAGAAGTTCACGGTTTCCTATATCATAATTGGCCTCCGCGGGGATCCGTCTTCGTGAAAAAAAAGGCACAGGGAAACAACTTCTCTGGGTTGCCATGGCGCTGGGACAACACAGCCCCCAAACCCACCTCCGAGGCGTCCACCTCAACCACAAACGAGATCTCTGGGTCTGGCAGTCGAAGGAGAGGTGCAGAAGTGAACCTCTGTTTTAGCTCCTGAAACGCTCTCCGTGCCGCAGGTGTCCAGGTCAGTCGGGAAGGTATACCTCGCAGGAGTGACGTTAAAGGGGCTGCTACGGTGCGAAAGTACCTTATGAATCGACGATAAAAGTTAGCAAAACCCAGAAAACTTTGCAACTGCTTCACTGTGGCGGGCTCCGGCCATTGGGTTACTGCCTCTACCTTCCGTGGTTCCATCTCTACCCCCTTTGGGCCGATATGGTATCCAAGGAAGGAGATCTCAGAGCGATGGAACTCACATGTTTCCGCTTTAACATACAGCTCATGGGAGAAGAGTCGAGAGAGCACAGATCGTACCTGAGAGACATGTGTTTTGTAGGATTTGGAATATATGAGAATGTCATCAAGATAGACAATCACAAAGCGTCCTAACATGTCCCTCAGGACATCGTTAATGAATGACTGGAAGACGGAAGGAGCATTCGCCAGGCCAAAAGGCATTACCTGATAGATATAATGACCTGACGTTGTGCTGAACGCCGTCTTCCATTCATCTACCTCTCGAATCCTCACCAGGTTGTAGGCGCTGCGGAGGTCCAGTTTGGTGAAGACTGTTGCTCCTTGCAACTGCTCGAGAGCTGTAGGGACAAGAGGTAGTGGATAACAATACTTAACAGTGACTGTGTTTAGTCCCCGGTAGTCAATACATGGCCGGAGCCCTCCATCCCTCTTTTTCACGAAGAAAAACCCAGCGGAGGCTGGTGATGTGGATGGTATGATAAATTTTTGCTGAAGTGCTTCCGCCACATACTCCTCCATTGCTCTCGTCTCAGGCCCCGAAAGGGGAAAGATACGAGAACGAGGTGGGCTCATGCCGGGCAGGAGTTCGATGGCACAGTCCCAAGGTCTGTGTGGGGGAAGTTGAGTGGCTTTCTTGGCACTGAACACCTCATTTAGGTCAGCGTACTCAGGTGGAATGGAGGGAGGCTGATGAGCAAGGGGACTCTCCACTGAAGTGGAATGAAGGGAAACCGTTAGCGTGGGACAGTGAGCAGAACATTCAGGGGACCAGGACTTTATCACCCCTCTTCTCCAATCCACTACAGGATTGTGAGACCTCAACCAGGGGATGCCGAGCACTAACTGGTGACACGAATGTGATAACACAAAAAAGGGGATGGTCTCTGTGTGAGAAGGTTTTAGAGTGAGGGTGAGTGGATCTGTGACTTGGGTTAGGCCCGGAACTGTGAGATGAAGTGGTCGTATGTGCGAATCGTCTCACCTCCTCGGTCCCAGACCGCGGTACCCCAGTCTGCTGCCTTTCCGGATAACCGCGAGATAACTGTTGAAATCCGATCGCGGTCGTTCAGATGCGGATGTGCCTCGAAATATATATCGAGGGCAACGACAAAGCTGCGGCAAGTCGCCGGATCCCCCAAATACCGCTCCGGGAGTGCGATATGGGCTCTGAGCACCCCGGGCAGCTGAGCGGGCTGAGCGGGCGGGTTCCCCGGCCGGCGCATGAGCTCTGTCATGGCCGCCATCAGCTGCTGAATACCCCGGCTGTTCTCCTCCACCATACCGCGGAGTTCGTCCATGTATTCTCCGCCACTAGAACCACCTGCTGCGCCTCGTAAGTGAGAGGCCTGTTCAAGTGCACGGCGGCGATCTTAGAGGGTTTATTCGAGAAACAAATGAACGTAGGGATACAAACAAACACGGGTGAGCCACAACAAAGAACAGGTGAGTCTGGGTCGGTCTGAAACTCCTTAAATACTAAGCTAGCCAGGTGTGAGGGATTGGGTGGTGATGGTAATTGGGTGTGCTGGAAAACATGGTCAGAACTCCGGTGACCGGGACCGAGGCATGTCGCGAACCGTGACAAATGGTTATGGCAACCCCAGTGTCCTTCCATCCATCCATCCATTTTCTGCTGCTTGTCCCAAACGGGGTCGCGGGGGAGTGCTGGTGTCCAACCCAGCACACACAGGGCGAGGACCCCAGTGTCCTACCTGTTGTGATATTGATAGTGACTTTCTTTTGATGGCTGATGATATGAGGGTATTTATATCTCTGAACTATGTCTTGCAATCTAGAAAGCACATTGATGGCACTGGACCGACATTCTGATAAAATAATGAATTATGTTTTGGAATTTTTTAAATCAATTACGTTTTTATTATTTTCAAGGCTGTATGCTTTATTTTATGTCAGCGATGAGGAGGATGAAGAATGGAAACGCTGATGGTCCGGATGACATACTGGAGGAAGCATGGAGGTGTTTAGGAGAGACGGCAGTTAAGTTTCTGAGCAGATTGTTTTACAGAATCTTGGAAAGTGAGAGGAGTCTGAGGAGTGGAGACGAAGTGTACTGGTACCGATCTTCAAGAATAAGGGTGATGAACAGAGGTGTAGTAACTATAGAGGGATAAAGTTGATCAGCCACAGCAGGAAGTTCTGAGAAAGAGTCGTGGAAGCAGGTTAAGAAAAGGGGTGATGATCAGTGAACAGCAGTGTGGGTTCATGCTGAGAAAGAGCTCTACAGATACAATGTTGGCTCTGAGGGTGTTGATGGAGAAGTACAGAGAAGGTCAGAAGGAGTTTCATTGTGTCTTTGTGGACTTGGAGAAAGCAGATGACAGAGAGTCTAGAGAGGAGTTGTTGTTCTGTATGAGGAAGTCAGGAGTTACAGAGAAGTATGGGCAGTGTGACCGTGGTGAGATCTGCAGTGGGAGTAACAGATGCATTCAAAGTAGAGGTTGGATTACATAAAGGATCAGGGCTGAGCTCATTTTTGAAAGTGAGTAGGACAAAGACAGAATACATGAGTGTGATAGAAGGTGGAGTGGTTAGGATGGAGGGAGTAGAGAATGTGAAGGAGGAAGAGTTTAAAAACTTGGCATCAACAGTTTAGAGCAGGGGTGGGCAAATCCCGTCTTGGAGGGCCAGTGTCCTGCAGAGTTTAGTGAATTACCTACTTAAACACACTCACTAAACTTGACAATGATCATGTGAGCTGTACCAGGTGGGTTTAAGCAGGGAATTCACTAAACTCTGCAGGACACCAGCCCTCCAGGAGCAGAATTGCCCACCCCTGGTTTAGAGTAACGGCAAGTGTAGAACAGAGGTGAAGAAGAGAGTGCAGGCAGGTTGGAATGTGTGGAGAAGAGTGGCTGGAATGATTTGTGACAGGTGGGTACCAGCGAGGGTACAAGGGAAGGTTTACAGGACAGGAGTGAGACCATCTATGTTGTACAGGTTGGAGATGGTGGTACTGGCAAAAAGACAGGAGGTGGAGCTGGAGGTGTCAGAGTTAAAGATGCTAAAACTTTCATTGGGTGTGACGAGGATGGACAGGATTAAAAATTAGTATATTAGAGGGACAGTTGAGGTTATACGTTTTGGAGACAAATTGGAGAGGCAAGGTTGCGTAGGTTTGCACATGTCCAGAGAAGAGACGAGGAGTATATTGGGAGGAGGATGTTGACTA
The DNA here is from genome assembly GCA_017165825.1 of Hepsetus odoe. Classification (NCBI taxonomy): domain Eukaryota; kingdom Metazoa; phylum Chordata; class Actinopteri; order Characiformes; family Hepsetidae; genus Hepsetus; species Hepsetus odoe. Next base: position 4,920 of record JABMDN010000668.1, on the reverse strand, counting down.
AACATTTTGTTTGCATAAAATATCAAAAATATCTAAACTAAAAATGCTGTAAACAAAGAACGCTTTCAGAAATGGAAGTGTTCATCATTTATTTTCATCAATCAACAAAATGCAGTGAATGAACAAAAGAGAATCTAAATCAGATCAATATTTGGTGTGACCACCCTTCACCTTCAAAACAGCATCAGTCCTTCTAGGTACACCTGCACACGGTTTTTGAAGGAACTCGGCCGGTCGGTCGTTCCAAACATCTTGGAGAACTGAGCACAGATCTTCTGTGGATGTAGCTCCTCACATCCTTCTGTCTCTTCATGTGATCCAGACACACTGGATGATGTGGAGATCAGGGCTCTGTGGGGCCAGAAGAACTGATGCTGCTCTGAAGGTAAAAGGTAGAAACACCAGATATTGATCTGATTTAGATTTTTCTTTTGTTCCTCACTTTGCATTTTGTAAATTGATCAGAATAAACGATCATTATTGATATTTAATTAATAATTAATCATAAAAACAAATAAAACACAGCGTCCGACTAAAATCAAATGTTCACTGCTGAATGTTCGCTCCTTAGGAAACAAGGCAGTGCTTATTAACGAGATGGTACTCGACACAAAGTCAGATATCTGTCTACTGACTGAAACTTGGCTTAGACCCACTGACACCATCCCCTTAGTGGAAGCCTCCCCGGATGGGTTCTCGTACCTGCATAAATCACGCTCAGCAGGACGTGGTGGAGGCCTGGCTGCAATTTTTGATGAATCATTTAAGGTTGATTCAAAAACTACTGAGAGCTTCCACACATTTGAAGTGCTGCTGCTGAGCATCAGGTCTGATTTAGCGGTCCATATCCTATTAGTTTATAGACCTCCAGGACCATATGCTGCCTTTATTAATGAATTTGGCAATCTGCTCTCTGATTGGTTGTTAGGTTTACTAGATTCGTGATGTTGGGCGACTTTAACATACATGTTGATACAGAGACGGATGCAGGTGCCAAAAGCTTCCTAACGCTCCTCGATTCTGTCGGTTGCACCCAGCATGTATCAGGACCTACTCATGTACAAGGACACACGCTAGATCTAATTATCTCGTATGGACTTGACATTGATACTGTACTGGTCCACTCCTTAAATAAACTTTGTTCCGACCATTCTTTAATCACGTTTGAGATTAATATGTCTCCACCGTACCTCAGTGAACGGACTAGTACAACACGACACCTAAACAGGGCTAAATGTGTCCAGTTTATGGAGCCGTAACAGAGACAGACTTCACCGGTAACAACACTGTTAATGACATCACCGACATGTACAATACAGTAGTTGGGCAGATGCTTGATCAGGTCGCCCCAATTAAGATAAAGAAGGTCAGAACTATCAGGCACTCTCCCTGGTTCAGTGATCACACACGGGCTGCTAAGCGGGAGTGCCGTAAGCTAGAACGCAGATGGAAGACAACAGGTCTCCAAGCCTCTCAGGCTCTATGGTCTGCTAAACTAAAACAATATAAGAAAGCTCTATATAGTGCTCGCACTGAGTACTATTCAAAACTTATTGAAAACAACAAGCAGAACCCCCGCTATTTATTTCAGACACTCGCTCAGCTAACAGACAAAACTGATAGAAGGCCAGTGTGTAGTATTACTAACGAGAGGGTTCTTCAGTTTTTTAATGATAAAATTAACAACATTAGGCTCCAAATGTGCCCTATTAGCCCTCGAATTAATCCACTACCAGAACAGTGCTCACAATATTTTAGTGATTTTAATCTCATTGATGCCTCTGAGCTAATTTCTGTTATAACCAAGGCAAACTCCACGACCTGTCGGTTAGATCCCATTCCAACCAAGCTCCTGAAGGAATCCTTAGGAATACTATCAACACCTATACTTGATATCATGAATGCATCCTTGACCTCAGGTGTAGTCCCCAATCAGTTTAAAACAGCAGTGGTTAGACCACAGCTTAAAAAACCTAACTTGGACCCTCACTCACCAAGTAATTATAGACCATCTCTAATGTCCCGTTTCTCTCGAAGATTAGTAAGGCTGAAGACTTACTTCTTTAGTTGATCTTACCCGCACCAATCACCATAGTGCACCATTACTAATGTCCTGGTGCTGCTGTACATGCCATCGCACTGTTTCATTTCTGTGTCTGTCACTACTGGATCCTGCTCATTACTGACCCCCTCATTCCATTTCTCTCCCCACATGTCCGGGGGGGCCCGTTGTGGTCATCACCTGAGTCCAGTACCGAACTACCATCTGGTCTGTGTGATGCATCTGATGCGCCAAGGGACCCTGGCAGCTTATCGGTACCTGGAAGAAACTTGGGACTCCTCACTGATCCTGGAGTTTAAAACCAAACTAACTCTGTACTGTTAGTAGACCCAAGGGGGTTGGGTAGCCGGTTGACCTTGGACCCTCAGAGGTTTTTTTCTCCACATAGTGGAGTTTTTGGTTCCTCTCCTCCGTAGTCGTCCGGCTTTAACATCTATTACTGTAGCCTGTTCCACCATCTACCATCAATGTAAAGTGCCTTGGGGCAACTGTGTTGTAAAAGACGCTATACAAGAATAAATTGAATTGAATTGAATATTTCTGAAAGCGTTCTGTTTACAGCATTTTTCACACCTGACTAAAACTTTTGCACAGCACTGTATGTATTTAACTAGCTTTAATAAGGATGTTTTTTTACAATATTACATAAAGTGTGATTGACTCTGGTGATCCTGATGATCTTATTGTCTAAGACTTGGAAGGTGTATCCTTCAAGAAGATTCTTAACCTTTTCTGCTACGTTGTCATTTGGAGAGCTGATTAAGACTGAAGTCTAATAACCAAATGATTTTTAAAAGTCCTAGAAAGAGGAGAAAGGCTTTTGGTACAGAGACTCACATGATATGACTCACAGGAACCAATAAAAAAAAAATTCTAAAGTGACTGTTAACACAGCTCAGTAAAACACTTTCTCAGATTTTAATACACACACCTTATTTCTCTTGGGTGGAAGTGTGCAGTGGAGACTAATCATATTTGAAATGTTTTATTAAAAGCAGAATATTCCAGAAAGAAAAGAGAGACTCACCAGCTGAAGTTTGTCTCAGGTCATCTCCAGGAGAAGACACAGAAGAAGGCTGGGTGAGAGGTCATTAATTAGTTGTTAGAATTGAGGGTGTACTTTATAACATCTATGTGGGTTACACTAAACATTTTCTCTGCACTTTATTATCATTCCTTCAGTGCTCAGAATGCAATGAATGAGGAAGTGACAAACACACAACCAGTTCAAAGAGCAAAACAAGAAACACAAAACAGGACAAGAATTAAACAGGACAGCTCACCACACTCAGCCAGGTGGATTTCCACCATTAACTGATCCAGTTATATATTTGAAGTTTCCCACTCTGGAGAAATCTCACTGAACTCTCACACCTCTGAATATTAGTGCACAGTATTTATTTATTTATTTATCATCACTGTCTACACCATCACTGTCTACATCACTGTCTACACCATCACTGTCTACATCACTGTCTACATCACTGTCTACACCATCACTGTCTACACCATCACTGTCTACATCATCACTGTCTACACCATCTTTGTGGAAGTAGTCAGGGAAAGGAATGTCTGGGCTGAACTCCTCAGCCAGTGAGCACCATGACCCAGTCCTGGAAAAGTTGTTTGGAAAATGTATGTTAAGTTATTACTTTTGGAATTGTATTATTCCTGTAATTGCACACAGTGAGTCACAACGAAATGCATCCTTTGTTTTTAACCCACTCACACTGTCCTGCAGGGGGAGCCATACCCAACACCCGGGGAGCAGTGATGGAGACAGTACCTTGATGAAGGGAACCTCAGAACTACTTACTGGTCCAGGACTTGAACCCACAACCTGCTGACCCTGGGGCAGTCCTAAACACTAGGACACCAAAACCCCAAAAGTTATTTCACTTGTATTGTGTACAATAAATTGCTAAAACTGTTTATTGTAAATGTTAAAATGTGTGTTTTAGTGTGTGTGTGTTATGGACTGGGTTACTCACTGTTAGAGGGAGATGATGTGAGTCTGGCAGGATCAGCGTTCTGGTTCCTGCAGTGAAGATCAGCACAGTGCTGACCATCAGCGCTGTCCTGTAATCCACCATTCCCGAAGAACACACCACAGAGGTCCATATTTAACTCACACTCATCAACACACAACACTTACCTGTCTGTCTCACCACCAGGGGCCGCTCTTCTACCCTTATAGACACAGAACAACGTTAGTGTAACGTGAGCTATAGTGGGGTTTTAATACTGAAGATAGTTATTTTTGTGTTTGATGTTGGTGGTTTATATGCTAATGTTTCAGCTCAAGATTGAAACTCCAACAAAAGCTGCACTTGTTTTCCTTTTTTTCTTATTTTTCCTGACTGTAACTCTTTTTGTAATATTTCACTGAAGGAACTTCGAGAGCGTCAGTCACAATGAACAGAATTTTTGAATAAAAAAATGAAAGCATGCTTTTAAATAATATCTAAAACCTAATTTATGTGAATTTTGCAAAATACTAAAATAAGAATAACAACAATAATAAAAATAACAATAACAATACTAAAAGCTCATGCTCAGGAAATAATCAGGTAAATATGGATGAACTCATTTTTTTTGTGTTTCATTTAGAAAAACTCTTACCTTTTACAGAGCTTCTGATGCTTTTAAACAAACATCTTCATCCAACTGCTCAGGTGTGTGTGTGTGTGTGTGTGTGTGTGTGTGTGTGTGTGAGAGAGAGTCTTCCTCTCTAGCAGGAAATAAAAGACACCAGCAAAACAAGTTTTTTTCAATGCAAAACATTTTTTTAATATCAATTTCCTCATTCCTCACACACACACACACACACACACACACACACACACACACACACACAC
>JABMDN010000667.1:0-21694 GCA_017165825.1 Hepsetus odoe | reverse complement strand
GAAAACCTTCTGCACTCCACCCTTCCAGACGGACAGCCACGCGTCCCATGATGGGGACGGTACCTTGCTCAAGGGTTACTGGTCCAGGACCCAAACCCACGGCCTCCTTTGGGGCAGCGGTGGACTGGTGTTTAAGACTCGTTCCCGGGACCAGAGGGTCATGGGTTCGAATCCCAGACCGGTAGGTGGCTCTGAGGTTCCCTTGAGTAAGGTACCATCCCCATCACCGCTCCCCGGGTGCTGGATGTCTTCCCCCTGGGGCACGGTGTGTTTGGTTGTGGTTCGTGTGTGATAGTCACTTTCAGTTTACAGCTCAGGTCTGTCCAGTCGTCTGTCCTGGACAGGACACTTTATGAAGCAAACTTGCTTAAAAGCATGAAACATGGACACAGCATTGAGCCTGTTCCCTCCACGACTCCTCCCCTAGTACCGGACACCTTGGACCCCTCACCTGGGGCACAGGAGGGTCCAATCTGGAACAAAGTTCACCCTGTTCCTGATCCCATCACCCGCCCATCACGAACACTCCAGGCTGCAAGTCTGACACAACTGCAGTTCACATATTTAATATTACACCTGTGGCTGGAGAACCCGTCTCCAGCGGTACCGAAGGCCTGCCCAGCCCTAGGCCTGGAGATCCACCACCCAGCACAGTTCAGATATAATAAACATGTCCTTAAATTGGCGACTTGTGATTATTATAAACCAGAGAACACCGTGCGCCACAGTGAAGGGGCAGCCAAATATCCAGCGCCCAGGGAGCAGTGTTGGTGACAGTGCCTTCCTCAGGGGAACATACTGGTCAAGGGTGCAAACCCACAACCTTCTGATTATGGGTTCTAGACCCTAAGCACAAGGCCCATATAATGGGAAATTAGATCGATACAAGCAAAGCTGGACTGTTGAACTGTCCCGTTCTGAATTCATTGTTCTTGTGATGTCACAAAAACAAGCCACTTCTCGGGCGTTTAAACACGTGGGCTCTTTAGGCAGTCGCTGCTATAATCCTGCAGAACGAGGAGAGGGCGGGGACATTAAACCGCATCGGTGAACCTCGGCTGGGGAAAGAGAAGAGTAAAAAGCAGCATATGGGCCCTTTAATACTGAAACGAGCCTACAGGCCTTGGTCACCAGGATCAGGCGTCTCAGCCTTGGAGCTAAACTCTGCATGAGGGACACACGGACGTCCAGGAGTGAAGTGAAATGCAGGAAATGGAAACACACAGGTTTATTTTGAATGATTCACTTTAAAACAAACGGCAGACACGACTGAATATTGGGCTCAACGTTCCCAAAACCGTTCCTCTGCTCTGCAGGACAGGGCTGAAGTGTGCGTCTGAAAGCGGAACGGTCAAGTTTTATCACCAGCCAAGACTCGAGCACGGCTTAAAGAACCGACTTTCTGTAGAAGGTTCTCCTTATGACTGCAGTAAAGAACCCCCCCCCGGACGACATAACACATCTTTATGATCTTTCATTTTTGTTTCTTTGTGTCCTGTAGGTCACGCTGTAGGCCTCTGTGGTCAGTGTCACGCCCATATTTGGACATCCTGACTGTTTTTCTCTACGGGAAATGTGAAGCTGTTCTCTGGCCCTGCAGTAAAACAAGAACCTTTATAACCTTATACATTTCAGCGAGCGGACATTTTTCTTCCAGACGTTGCTGGACGAGGTCTTTACGAGGTCACAGAGGAGCTGAAATATAAAACGGGCGACATGGCTGCACCCTGAACGCATCATATCCTCCCAAAAAACCTCAGTGTTTTTGGTTTTTTTTCAAGTGTTTTTTAAAAGAATAGCAAAAGAAAATCTACACGTTTGCTTCTTAGAGCTGGAGACACTAGAAGTCAATAGTCACCCAAATCATTTTCTGTAAATACATCCTGGAAACTTCACTCAACCCATTCCATCCTCCTCCAGTTCTTTGTTTAAGGTGGAGCAGCTCTTCTTTAAGGTGGAAAGGCTAGTGGTTGTGGTTTAGGACACAGCAGGTCTTTGTCAGGGCTGCCTAAACCACATCCACAAACCGGTCATCTTCAGGAAGAGCTGGGTGTAGGATGGAGGAGATGTTGGGATGGAGGAGATGTTGGAGATGTATTTTAAGGAGAAACTGGGTGCCTATAGAGGTGAAGTGTTTTTTAGCAGCATTAGCCTAGCAGCAGCGGTTTGCTATTCCTTTAAGACGCTTTAGTGAACCTGCAGTAGACTTGGTTTCACTCGGCCTCTCTTCAGGGTGTTAGCCGGTCTCATGGACGCAGCCACCAAAACCAAAGCACCTCAGTCTTCAGAGGATCCAGCGACACTCGGAGGCGGGACGTCCGAAGGAGAAAGCGCATCGTTAATTTCATTGAGAAAGCCTGAGACTCCTAACGTGGGTGAAAAACCTGCTGTGGAACCACCTTTACGACAAAGACAACAAAAGTCCTGCTGGGACCCCAAACCTGTCCCACCTGGGCGCAGTTGAGGAAGGAGGGAAAGGGTGCTAGAAAAGTAGTGCCCTAGAAATTAAAGTGTGTATCGCCCGCAGTCATCCTCCTTCCTGTGTGCATGCCGTCTCCACGTCCCGCACCGTTTTTGGCACGTCCTCAGACAGGACCAGCGGCCCCCCCTGTTCTTGGATCACCACGTCGTCTTCTATCCTCACGCCGAGCCCCCGGAACCTCTCTGGACACGACTCGTCGTCCTCGCTGAAGTACAGCCCTGGGCGAGGACAAAAGGGAGGAGGTCTGAATGAGTCCTCACTGTCCAAATAACCTTTTTTGGAATTATAACCTGAATTATATTTGTATTTCATCCAGTGTGATGGCGACCAGTCTCTGCCTTTAACCCTACGAGCGCTGGGACACCACCACCCTGGTTTGGATGATCTGTCCTGAGAACGGACAGATGTAATATTTGTTGATTTAATGAAGAAGAACTGCATTAAACGAAGAATGAACCGCAACTAGGGTTCCTCTTCTTCCTTCACCTGCTCCAATTAGGGCTCGCTATAGTGGATCCTCCTGACCTTACTGCACACCTGGATTTACTGCATGTTAAAGGTGGGCTCCACCTACCAGGCTCGATGGTGACAACCATGCCGGGCTGTAAGGGCTGAGAGCGGGACAGTTCGGGAGTATCATGGACGTCCATACCCAAATAATGACCCACGTGATGGGGACAGTACCGCCGGGCAGCCTGGAGACAGAGACAGGAAAGCATGGAGAGGACAAACAGAGTGTGGGAGAATAGAAACGAGAGGAATATTAGAGGAAGAGGTGTATCACATGAACATCAAGGCCCTGGAGCTTCACCTGCTCAGATGAAGTTCCCAGCACAGCACTGCAGCTAATCTCTGCTGGCCCGTTTATGGATCTGAATTAACATCAGGCTAACCATGCGTCCAAACCCAGGGCACTCCACCCGCCCGAACAGACTGAAACTCCATTTAAACTCGACAGACTGACCACAGAGCAGAAGAAAAAGGATCAGGAGAAGATCTGGAGACTGGACATAGTTTCTGGGAGAAACTATGAGAGATTTGAAGGTCTTGGGTGTATGAACGCCTCCATTTTTAGGACAAACTCTGATCTTCAAGCTGCATGAAAGCGTGCAGGTGTCCTGCGCTCAGGTGTGTTAGACCTGCTTACCTTCATGGCGTCGTCATCGCTGGTGCTGTGAGGGAGCACTCGGAGCTGCCGGAGCTGTCTGGCCAGCAGTGTGAGCATGGTGGAGTAGATGTGGTCCAGACTGGTCCCAGGAGAGCAGAGGGACAGGCAGCCAAGCTGGACCTCCAGCACAGCCTCATACAGCTCCCGCTGTGTCTCGGTGAACCTGGAGCAGAGGTTCACCATCAACAACCTGCTGAACTGCTTCCAACACCAGAACATTGGGTCCTGAACCACAGACAGGACCTTCAGACCGAGGACGTCTTCGTATGGAAGAGCGGATAAGAACTGGTTTCGCGGGTCAAACCAACACTGGAAGTTCTCTCAAGCACATCCAGCTTTTCATTCAGCTGGAGCAGACCTTCACGTTTCATGTTCGGTGGGACAGGAAGTCCTACTTTGTCCTAAACCACACCCACAAGTCTTCTCCTGAACCCCTAGCAGACACAGGGGTGTTTGGGCCACTTCTGCATTATTGTCTTTATTACAAAAAAAATGAATAAAAACTTTAAAACTGTGTTTTTTTTTATGAAATCTAAATTATTTTTCCCTTTTTAAATGAATTATATTCAAAATGATTGAAAATAAGTTTAAACAAAAATTCTGCTCTTCTGTTAAACCTGTCGGACAGCTGCAGGTATTTAAAAAAATGTTTTTATTATTTATATTAATAATAATATTTTCCTATTGTATCTCATGACGATGATGGATGATAGCGATGTAGGAGCGTGGAATAAAGCTCAGCCTGAAGCCTGGAGCTTCTTGACACACCCCCACCACTTCCATATAAGGCATCGTTTTCCACAACGGAGATTCACTCTTCATCCTGTGGGACCGTTCCTCAGTGATTCTGAACCTTCACTCACCTTCCATTAACGGGCCACGAGCGCGTGACGTCACTGACGTAACCAAAGTATTCACACCCTCCATCCAGCAGCACCATTTCTCCATCCTGAGAGAGAGAGAGAGAGAGAGAGAGAGAGAGAGAGAGAGATCAATGGATGGATATTAAGAGAAAGAAAAGGTCAAACACAACATTGGTAGAAGAGATGGTTGGAGTTCACGGTTACGGTACCTTGATGATCTGATTGTTGTTGATGTAGTGAAGGGTGTTTGCTCTGTTTCCCCCGGCAACCACTGGAGGATACGCCAGGAAGTTGGCACCATGTGCCCGGCACTCAAAATCAAACTGGGAGAGAAAGATCAGAGACACATGAGGCTGAACCGAGACACGGGCAACTTTCACAGACCTGTGCCCCTTATTTCTTCCAAAGGTCCAGACTTTCTTGTATGCTTTTCTTGAGGGACAGTTCTCCAGATCTTCCTGAAGGACAGTGTTGTTGTCCCTCATGTTCAGTCCAGTCTCTGTACCTGAGCAGTTCTCCAGATCTTCCTGAAGGACAGTGTTGTTGTCTGTCCCTCATGTTCAGTCCAGTTCCTGTACCTGGAGCAGTTCTCCAGATCTTCCTGAAGTTGACAGTGTTGTTGTCTTCTCATGTTCAGTCCACCCTGTACCTGGAGCAGTTCTCAGATCTTCCTGAAGGACAGCAAGTTGTTCCTCACATGTTCAGTCCAGTCTCTGTACCTGAGCAGTTCTCCAGATCTTCCTGAAGGACAGTGTTGTTGTCCCTCATGTTCAGTCCAGTCTCTGTACCTGAGCAGTTCCAGAAGTAGTGTGGGATCATCTCACAGAGAACAGAAAATAACCGACGTCCAAAGAAGAGCTTTGGGACGTCCTTCAAGAAGCCCGGAGAAGTGTTCCTGACTTAAAGAAAGGAGCTGGTCTAAGAGAGTTGAGGCTGTGCTGAAGAATAGCGGTGTTGGTGAATATTGACTTTAAAGCATGTTAGAATGAAACTGTGTGTTTAGACTGGAGTTACGTGTGTTTGTACAGAATCACTTTCACACAGAACAGCGGGAACACAGCGCTGCTTAATGAAAGCGCGGAGAAAGAAGAAGCTGAAGGAACAGACTCAGAGGTTCGCTTTTGATGTTAAAACATGGGACGACATGCACCGTTCTCACGTCCCGTTAGCAGCCCCTCTCATTAACCGGCATAAATTAGCACCTCCCCTGATGCCCCCCCGCCAACACAAATTAGCACCTCCTCTGCCTCACAGCCGCAAGATTTAGCCCCGCTCAGATTAAGATGCCCCTCCTTACCTTGGCACAGATTAGGCCTCGTCGATGTCCCCGCGGCACGCTGCCATGGTCTTCTTAAAAGCCTGGAAAGACGCAAGACAGAATTAAATTTAATTAAATTAATTCATTTACTTCCTTAAACACTCACATGACGCATCAGAGGATTAAGATGGACATTAAACAAGCCAACAGCTCAATCCATGCTCCTTCACACACACACACACACACACCTGTGCTGTGATGCGACCTGCCTCCTTCAGGAGCTTCACCTCGGCGGGGCTTTTAACGGCTCGGAGTGAATGAGTGAGTGGACGCAGCGGACGTAACTCAGACACTGGGCCCAGCAGGGGATCATGACATGGGTCTGATGTAGGATGACAAGACTGAGACCCTAACATACCACACTGTCCCTCCTGAGAGTGAGAGAGAGAGAAAAGGGTGTAAAGGGGAGAAAATTATAGCCAGAGACAGGAATGGAAAGTCGAGAGAGAAAGAGAGAGGGATGAAAAGAGGAGAAAGAAAAGAGAGGAGGGCACACACAAAAAGGGTAAAGGTCCACCTATTTTCCTTTCTCTGTAGTGGTCCAAAGACGCGACCTGCTGAGATCTGTCCCCCGTGTGTGTAAATGGAACCGGACGTCTGAATGTCCCTCATAGACATGAAACTGAGGCGAAGACACTGCGCGATTCCTGAGACACGGGGTTTAGCTTGGACTAAAAACCGGAATGCTCATGGTGCAGGGAGACACCGAGACGCTGATTTAGTTCAGACTGTTTTTGTCCCATAGAGACACGCAGAACTGGGACGTCTGGTTCCATTCACCTCCATAGAAAGAAATCTACACCAAACCCACTTACCTTTAAGGCTTTTGAGGACTGTTCCCAGCTCCTCCGTGTTGTGGACTTCTCCAGCCCCGGGTGAGCTGGCTGCCCCATCCCGTCCCGACCGCGGCCCGTCCCACAGCTCCCGGGCAGGGTCCCTACGTGGCACAAACAGGACAGCCTGCTCGGGCCTCCCATTGCCAAACATCACCAGAGCGCTGTCCGGCTCCAAAACCCCGGTCAGGTACAGGAAGTCCTGGTTCTGGTGGAAGGGGTAGGAGTCGCTAACGTACTGGACGGTGGAAAGGATACGACAATGTGGGCGGAGCCAGAGGACTGCTGGGACCCGCCAGCCGCCGCATGAGACTCGGCGAGACGCCGAGCCGCCGCGCAGCTGGAACTCCGCCTGGAGTTAAACCCCGCGTGATTCCTCACCTAAAGAGATGGAGGAGAAATGTCAGGACAAGACCGTGGTCTCAGAGGCTAATCTTCCAGCAAAGGGCAGCTTACACCCTGCTGGTTAAATGTATTAACGGGTAATTACAGGTTTATTATCCTTGATTAGCAGATTTGAGTTCATTAATAAATCAACACATTATTGTTTGTTTTAGGAAAAAGGACAGAAATACGACAAAAAAATTTTCGAGCCCATTTCCTAACATGCCTTCATCCCTAACAGTTAAACAGGTTGTTTTCTGTGCCTTTAAGGCCGGTAGGCAAATGAGCTCTGTTCTGATTGGCTGTCACGCACTAATCCCTAAAGAATCTTAGTCTGCTGAACTGGTAGTCATGTTTGACGCAATAATAAAAAAGAAAAGATCAATGTAACACCCTAAGAGCAACCATCCATGTGTGTGTGGTACCGCGTTTGGATGAGATGCTGCGTGTGTGTGGGTACCTGTCGGATGAGTGTGCGGTGTGTGTGTGTGCGGTGGTACCCTGTCTGATGAGGTGGGGGTGTGTGTGTGTGTGTGGTAAATCTCCTGTCTGGATGAGGTGGGGGTGTGTGTGGTGTGGTACCCTGTCTGGATGAGGTGGGGTGTGTGTGTGGTACCTCGTCTGGATGAGGTGGGGGTGTGTGTGTGTGGTACCCTGCCTGATGAGGTGGGGTGTGTGTGTGTGGTACCCTGTCTGAGGAGGTGGGGGTGTGTGTGTGTGTGTACCCTGTCTGATGAGGTGGGGGTGTGTGTGGTACCCTGTCTGATGAGGTGGGGTGGTGTGTGTGTGTGTGTGGGGTACCCTGTCTGATGAGTGTGGGGTGTGTGTGTGTGTGTGTGTGTGTGTGTGTGTGCGTGTGTGTGTGGGTGGGGTGGTGTGTGTGTGGTACCCTGTCTGATGAGGTGTGTGTGGGTGTGTGTGTGCACCCTGTCTGATGAGGTGTGTGTGGTGTGTGTGTGTGGTACCTGTCTGATGAGGTGTGTGTGTGTGGTACCATCTGATGAGGTGTGTGTGTGTGGTACCCTGTCTGATGAGGTGTGTGTGTGTGGTACCCTGGGTCTGATGAGGTGGGGGTGTGTGTGGTACCCTGTCTGATGAGGTGGGGGTGTGTGTGTGGTACCCTGTCTGATGAGGTGGGGGGTGTGTGTGTGTGTGGTACCCTGTCTGATGAGGTGGGGGTGTGTGTGTGTGTGGCACTGTCTGATGAGGTGGGGTGTGTGTGTGTGTGGTACCCTGTCTGGATGAGGTGGGGGGGTGTGTGTGTGTGTGTGTGTGGGCAATTTGTCTGATGAGGTGGGGGTGGGTGTGTGTGTGGCACCCTGTCTGATGAGGTGTGTGTGTGGCACTCTGTCTGATGAGGTGTGTGTGTGTGGTACCCTGTCTGATGAGGTGTGTGTGTGTGGTGTGTGTGTGGCACTCTGTCTGATGAGGTGTGTGTGTGTGTGTGTGTGTACCCTGTCTGATGAGGTGTGTGTGAAATTCCTGTCTGATGAGGTGTGTGTGTGTGTGTGGTACCCTGTCTGATGAGTGTGTGTGTGTGTGTGTGTGTGGTACTCTCAGTCTGATGAGGGTGTGTGTGGTCCTGTCTGATGAGGTGGGGTGTGTGTGTGTGTGTGGTACCCTGCCTGATGAGGTGGGGGTGTGCGTGGTACTGTCTGATGAGGTGGGGTGGGTGTGTGTGTGTGTGGCACCCTGTCTGATGAGTGTGGGGTGTGGTGTGTGGTACCCTGTCTGATGAGGTGGGGGAGTGTGTGTGTGTGTGTGGTACCCTGTCTGATGAGGTGGGGGAGTGTGTGTGTGTGTGTGTGTGTGTGGGTACCCTTGGTCTGATGAGGTGGGGGTGGGTGTGTGTGTGTGTGTGGCACTCTGTCTGATGAGGTGTGTGTGTGTGGCACCCTGTCTGATGAGGTGTGTGTGTGTGTGTGTGTGTGTGGTACCCTGTCTGGATGAGGTGTGTGTGTGTGTGCGTGGTACCCTGTCTGATGAGGTGTGTGTGTGTGTGTGTGTGTGTGTGTGGTAAATTTCTGTCTGATGAGGCAGTGTGTGTGGCACCCTGTCTGATGAGGTGTGTGTGTGTGTGGTACCCTGTCTGATGAGGTGTGTGTGTGTGTGTGTGCCCCTGTCTGATGAGGTGTGTGTGTGTGTGTGTGTGTGGTACCCTGTCTGATGAGGTGGGGTGTGGGACCCCTGTCTGATGAGGTGGGGTGTGTGTGTGTGTGGTACCTGTCTGATGAGGTGGGGTGCGTGGTACCTCGTCTGATGAGGTGGGGTGGGTGTGTGTGTGTGTGTGGTGTACCTCAAGTTCTGATGAGGTGGGGGGTGTGTGTGGGAAATTCTGTCTGATGAGGTGTGTGTGTGTGTGTGTGTGGAAATTGTCTGATGAGGTGTGTGTGTGTGTGTGGTACCCTGTCTGATGAGGTGTGTGTGTGTGTGTGTGTGTGTGTGTGTGGGGTACCCTGTCTGATGAGGTGGGGGGGTGTGTGTGTGTGGGGAAATTCTGTCTGATGAAGGAGGTGGGGAGTGTGTGTGTGTGTAAGTACCCTGTCTGATGAGGTGGGTGTGTGTGTGTGTGTGGGGCACCTGTCTGATGAGGTGTGTGGTACCCTCTGTCTGGATGAGGTGGTGTGTGTGTGTGGTACCTGTCTGATGAGGGTGGGGAGTGTGTGTGTGTGTGGCACCTGTCTGATGAGGTGGGAGTGTGTGTGTGTGTGTGTGTGTGGGGTACCCTGTCTTGATGAGGTGTGTGGAGTGTGTGTGGGGTACCCTGTCTGATGAGGGGTGTGTGAGTGTGTGTGTGTGTAATTCTGTTTGATGAGGTGGGTGTGTGTGTGTGTGTGTGTGGTACCCTGTCTGATGAGGTGTGTGTGTGTGTGTGGTGGGAATTCTGTCTGATGAGGTGGGTGTGTGTGTGGTACTCTGTCTGGATGAGGTGGGGGTGTGTGTGTGTATGCACCCTGTCTGATTAGTGGGGTGTGTGTGTGTGTGTGTGTGTGTGTGTGGTACTCTGTCTGATGAGGTGGGGAGTGTGTGGAAAATCTGTCTGGGATGAGGTGGGTGTGTGTGGTACCCTTGTCTGATGAGGTGGGGGGGGTGGCAATCTGTCTGATTAGGTGTGTGTGTGTGTGGCACCTGTTTACGAGGTGGGTGTGTGTGTGTGGCACCCTGCCTGATGAGGTGGGGTGTGTGTGTGGTACCCTGTCTGGATTAGGTGGGGGAAGGGTGTGTGTGTGGTACCCTGCCTGATGAGGTGTGTGTGTGTGTGTGTGTGTGTGTGTGGGGTACCCTGTCTGATGAGGTGGGGGGGTGTGTGTGTGTGTGTGTGGGGTACCCTGTCTGATGAGGTGGGGGAGTGTGTGTGTGTGTAAGTACCCTGTCTGATGAGGGGTGTGTGTGGTACCCCTGTCTGATGAGGTGGGTGTGTGGTACCCCGTCTGATGAGGTGGTGTGTGTGTGTGTGTGTGGTACCCTGTCTGATGAGGTGGGGAGTGTGTGTGTGTGTGTGGTACCCTGTCTGATGAGGTGGGGGAGTGTGTGTGTGTGTGTGTGTGGGGTACCCTGTCTGATGAGGTGTGTGAGTGTGTGTGTGTGTGTGTGTGTGGGGTACCCTGTCTGATGAGGTGTGTGAGTGTGTGTGGTACCCTGTTTGATGAGGTGGGTGTGTGTGTGTGTGTGTGTGGTACCCTGTCTGATGAGGTGTGTGTGTGTGTGTGTGTGTGTGGTACCCTCTGTCTATGAGGTGGGGGTGTGTGTGGCAAACTGGTCTGATGAGGTGGGGGTGTGTGTGTGGTACCCTGTCTGATTAGGTGGGGGGGTGTGTGTGTGTGTGTGTGTGGTACCCTGTTTGATGAGGTGGGTGTGTGTGTGTGGTACCCTGTCTGATTAGGTGGGGGTGTGTGTGTGGTACCCTGTCTGATGAGGTGGGGGTGTGTGTGTGGTACCCTGTCTGATTAGGTGGGGGTGTGTGTGTGTGTGTGGTACCTGTCTGATGAGGTGTGTGTGTGTGTGTGTGTGTGTGTGTGTGTGGGGTACTCTGTCTGATGAGGTGGGGGTGTGTGTGTGTGTGTGTGGGGTACCCTGTCTGATGAGGTGGGGGAGGTGTGTGTGTGTGGGGTACCCTGTCTGATGAGGTGGGGGTGTGTGTGTGTGTGTGTGGGGTACCCTGTCTGATGAGGTGTGTGTGTGGTACCCTGTCTGATGAGGTGGGTGTGTGTGTGTGTGTGGAAATTCTGTCTGATGAGTGTGGGGAGTGTGTGTGTGTGTGTGGTACCCTGTCTGATGAGGTGGGGAGGTGTGTGTGTGTGGGGGTACCCTGTCTGATGAGGTGTGTGAGTGTGTGTGTGTGTGTGTGTGTGGGGTACCCTGTCTGATGAGGTGTGTGAGTGTGTGTGGTACCCTGTTTGATGAGGTGGGTGTGTGTGTGTGTGTGTGGTACCCTGTCTGATGAGGTGTGTGTGTGTGTGTGTGTGTGTGGTACCCTGTCTGATGAGGTGTGTGTGGCACCCTGTCTGATGAGTGTGGGGTGTGTGGGGTGAAAATTCTGTCTGATTAGGTGGGGTGTGTGTGTGTGTGTGTGTGGCACCCTGTTTGGAGGAGGTGGGTGTGTGTGTGTACCCTGTCTGG
The DNA here is from genome assembly GCA_017165825.1 of Hepsetus odoe. Classification (NCBI taxonomy): domain Eukaryota; kingdom Metazoa; phylum Chordata; class Actinopteri; order Characiformes; family Hepsetidae; genus Hepsetus; species Hepsetus odoe. The sequence continues at coordinate 10,026 of JABMDN010000667.1, read as the reverse complement.
ATTAGGGTGGGGGGTGTGTGTGTGTGTGTGGTACCCTGTCTGATGAGGGGTGTGTGTGGTACCTGTCTGGATTAGGTGGGTGTGTGTGTGTGTGTGGTACCCTGTCTGATGAGGTGGGGGGTGTGTGGGTACCCGTTCATTAGTGGGGGTGTGTGTGGCACCTGGTCTGATTAGTGGGTGTGTGTGTGTGTGGTACCCTGTCTGAGGTGGGGGAGTGTGTGTGGTACCCTGTCTGATGAGGTGGGGGTGTGTGTAGGGGCTCGGCTGTCCCAGGTATCGTTGGGGGACTTGTCTCTTCCATCCTCCCGTCTCCACAGACAGGCTCCTGCACGGACACCTGAAGACACCTGTAAGGACGAGAGGGGGACAAACAGAGACCACCTGAGGAAACACACACACACAGCAGCGCCAAACTGCTGCAGGTCTAGGATCTGATCGCTGACCGCTTCCGGTTGGAGGAGACGGGTCCTGACGGGGTCAGGGTCTCTCCTGAGCAGTTGGTCAGTACTGAGTCGGAACCGGTACCTGAGCTGAGCCGAGCTGCGGCTCTGAGTGTGTGTGGGGGGGCGGTCAGCATTGCGGAGGGTAGAACCACCCAACAGCACCAACAACCCGGCCCAGAGTCCCACACCGGCCCAAACCGTCCGCCGCTGTCCCTCACTTAGGCAGAGGTGACCAGCTCACTTCCTATTGGTGGAGAGCAGCGCAGGCTGCGCGCCCTGATTGCGCGTTCAGAGTGCGACTTTCAGACAGTCCGGACCTGAGCGGGCGTCTCAACACACACAGAGCAGAGCACTACGGAGGGTACACACTCGCTGTGACATTTCACACACACACACACACGCACAGAGATAGATCGATAGATAGACGGATAGACAGACAGATAGCTAAACGGACAGACAGATATTTTTAAAATATCGTGTATATTTGCAGCCTGTGTAGGTATTGAGATTAGGGAGTAGGGTGTAGGGAGTAGAAGGTGGAATGGAGCGCCCCCTCTCGGCGTCATGTAGCAGAGCAGCGCTCGCCTGTGTGGATCTAAACACTGCGGAGTGCGGAGCTGCCCGGATCGGTCTGTCCTGCTGCTGATCCTGAAACCTGTTTTTAAGGGGGAGGGAGGAAAGGAACGACCTTAACTCAGGTAGCGCGGTCTCAGGGTCCCTTATTAAAGCGCCACGCGCGCTGCTCTAGGCCCGAGAGGGAAAGCGCTGCGTGGTTCTAGAAGCTTCCACAGGGGCGAGATTCTAATCCTCATTAGGTCCGAGGTCGGGCTGTGCGGTGACCTGTTGTGTGTTTGTTTGGTGAAACTAAATCTCGGGTCGGCGTCCGCTCGTTGAAGCCGCCTGCTTACGTTTTGTTTTTCGAAGTTTCCCCGCCGGTCCACCTTAAAAGCCCCGTTTAAGGTGGACCGGGGGAGACTGGCGGGCGCCGATCTGAACCTCAGCGTTCCGAATTGGAACGTCGGAACGGTCTGAAACTGAAACTGAGCGCGCGATCGGAACTGTGTTGCAGGTGTTCGCGGGCTGCCGGCGGGAACATGGACCCTCGGAAAGTGGCCGAGCTGAAGGCTTTCGTGCAGCTGTGCACCGAGAACCCTGCCGTGCTGCACCAGCCCGAGATGGGCTTCTTCAGGACCTGGCTAGAGGGGTACACACACACACACACCACGTGGCTCCTGCTGTTGGGTCCCAGGGCAGAGTCTGGTGGGGGACACCGAGTGGCCGGATAACTTAAGCCTGGAGTTGAAGACTGGGCAGTAATTCCGTCACGTGACCGGGGTCAGACCTGCAGCAGGGCCGAGTGCATGTTCGTCCCGAAAGTGAAAGTGACTATTCTCGTCATTGCGAGGTCACTGCACACGTCCTGATCCACTTCCTGCACCTGTCTTGTGGAGAATCCCTCCCTGCTGTCAGGATGAAGGTTCACACAAGCGCGTCCTCCACCTCAGTCTTGCCTGTGGCTGCGTCCCAAACTGCGTAAACACTACATAGTGTGCAGAGGAAAATGAACGATTTGATTTATCATCAGCCGTGTTTTTATTATTCGATCCTCTGGGATGACATACACACACACACAATCACCTGGAAACAGCTCTCAAAAATGAGTGTGTGTGTGTCTCTGTGCTGCTGCTGAACAAACAGACTCTTCACGAGTGTTTCTGCACTTTCACTTTCAGTTTGGGAGCCAGCATCCCATCCGCCTCCAAGAACGACAGCTCCTCCTGCCAGGTGAGTCTCCCGCAGGTGTGACTGTGCTTCTCCGGCACCGTGGAGGTTCATCTACACTTGCAGGAACCCTCATGTTGTTCTGTGCGCAGGGAAGCTGCCCGTGTGACGTCGGGCCGTGTCCAAAGACGGCCCCAGCCCCAGCCCCAGCCCCGCCCCCGCAGGATGAGCCAGCCCCGCCCTCAGAGAGCGAAGAGAGTGATCTAGGTATCCAGCTTTCATCCTAACGTTTCGTCCACAGTCGCGTCCGTGCTCCTTCTCACATCCTCAGACGGTCCCCCAGTCTCCAAGGCAACGTACCATAGACCGGACGCCCCAGGTGGGGGGAGACTGGACCCCCAAAGACCGACACATTTAGTTTAGTGCACTTTAAAGGGCCCGTATCTGAAGGGAGCTGAAGTTCACTCCTGACGTCTCTGTGGCTTCATGTTTCAGGAACAGGCCACACTTCTGGGGGGTGCTGGCGTCTGTTCTGTTGCTCACACGGCAAAAGGTTGGGAAGTACTGTGGACAGGTCCAACACACACACACACACACACACACACACACACACACACACACACCTAGAGGGTCGGTGTATTATCTCCAGTCTACCTGTCGTGTGTGTGGACTGTGGGAAGAAACCAGAGAACCCACACAGACACGAGGAGAACAGAGACACACAGGGTCTGAAGGAGGTGAAGCAGGACGGATGAAGAGCGGGGACGCTGCTTTGATTTGGAATTTTAGGGACATTTGGACCCGGAAACAGCTGATTTCAGGAAACGTCTGTTTCTTTTTGCAGAGATAGACATGGATGGAGTGATAGAGCCGGACACAGAAGCACCTCAGGACATGGGAGACTATGAGAACCTGGAGGTAATCACACACACACACACACACACACACCTGCATCGCTGAGTGTGTGTGTGATTTAAAGTGAGAGGACAATTGGAGGACCACCCTACACATCCAGAGAGAGAGAGGACAGTTCTACTGAGGGATGGGGGAGAGGGAGGACCACCCTACACACCCAGAGAGAGAGAGAGAGGACAGTTTTACTGAGTGATGGGGGAGAGGGAGGACCACCCTACACACCCAGAGAGAGAGAGAGGACAGTTCTACTGAGTGATGGGGGAGAGGGAGGACCACCCTATACACTCAGAGAGAGGGGATGTTCAGTCGGGTCTGCTGTGTATTGAAAGAGTATCTGAGCAGAAAAAGCAGTAAAGTATTGAAGGAAATGAAGTTTCTCCTACTTTCAGGTGACGGATGAGATGATGGACCAGGCCAACGAGAAGAAAGTGGAGGCAATCGGAGCTCTGGGAGATGGTGAGGCGGCGCTAAAGCCACTCTTTACAGTTTGCTCTGTAGTGGATGTTGGTAGATGTTAATTCGGGGTCAGTTTGGGGGGCTCTTCAGTGTAAATGATGGAGACGCTGGTGAAAGAGTGTCATTTTCAGCTGCTTTGTGCAGGAGAACTGCAGAAAGCTCTGGATCTGTTCACTGAAGCTATCAAGCTGAACCCCAGATCGGCCATCCTCTATGCCAAGAGAGCCAGGTAACAACTGCGTCCCCATTACAACACGACAGGCTATCACATTTTACATTTTACAATGTGGGCGATGAGATAAATACACACACGTGTGTGTGTGTGTGTGTGCACACGCAGTGTGTTCATTAAGATGCAGAAGCCCAACGCTGCGATCAGAGACTGTGACAGAGCGATTGACATCAACCCAGACTCAGCACAGCCGTACAAGTGGAGAGGAAAAGCTCACAGGTGAGACAGCGCAGTGGATAACACGACCGAGAGCACAGTTTGAACTCAACACAGAATTAATGCAACAGTATATCAAATATAAAAAAAGAACAATTAATATAATAATGGATAAAAAATGTTTTTCTTACTCCCTGTCTCTCCACATCTGTCTACCTCTCTCCATCACTTTCTCTCTTAAACTCAAGCCCCTTTTATTCTTTTTGGTTTTTTTCTGTCCTTTCTCCGTGTCTGTCTCTCTCCCCCTTTTATTTATGTATTTGTGTGTTTATTTATTTCCTCTCCAGGTTACTTGGTCACTGGGAGGAGGCGGCTAAAGATTTGGCCACAGCCTGTAAACTGGATTACGATGAAGATGCAAGTGCCATGCTGAAGGAGGTTCAGCCTAAAGTATGTACACACACACTCACACAAACACACTCACACTCACTCTGACCCTGTTCAGGTGTGTGCTCAATCTGCACCTTCTCCGTTGTGGGTGAAGGACTGAATTGACGCGGAGTGTGTTTTTCTCAGGCCAACAAGATTCTGGAGCATCGGCGCAAATACGAGCGCAAACGGGAGGAGCGAGAGATCCGGGAGAGAAAAGAACGAGTGAAGAAAGCAAGAGAGGAGCACGAGAGGGCGCAGAGGGTGAGCGGCCATGAGGAGGAAAAAGGGCTTAAAAGGGCTTTTAGGGGCTTAAGTGAGACACATGGGGTTTAATGTATGTGTGTGTGTGTGTGTGTGTGTGTGTAGGAGCAGGAGGCCAGGCAGCAGGCTGGTGGAGCACACGGAGGATTCCCAGGTATGTGCTCTGGAATTGTGGGATTTTTGAGCATAAATCTTCCATTCTGGTTAGAATAAGCAGCTGAGAGGACGGAGGGATGATGTTTGGCTGGTTGTTGGTGGGACGTCTCAGGACAGTCCATCACAGATTGTGAACGAGAACTTTCAGCAGGATGCTCCAGGGTGAAACTTATTTTATGACTTCAAATACATCCTGCAGGGGGCGCTGGTTTCCCTGGTGGAGCTCCGTTTGGGATGCCCGGCCTGCAGGAGCTCTTCAACGACCCAGAGGTGCTCATGGCCATGAAGGTAAGGCTTGACCACCATATTTCTTTATTATGATCTGAACGAAAGACGTAACGGGTGAAGTTCTTATGTTTTGGTTTGTTTCTTTCTTAACCTCGAAAGAAGGAAACGTCTGGAAGCTTGTTTTGCACTTCAGATGTTGTCGCAAACAAGTAGCGGTAGTCTAGTGTTTAGGGACGAGACCCCAAGATCGGAAGGTCATGGGTTCGAATCCCAGATTAGTAGATTGTGCTGAGGCACCCTTGAGCATGGTAGCGTCCCATCACTGCTCCCTGGGACGTTTGCAGTTTGGCTTTAGAGCAGGTACTACGATCACAAAGTTCTAACAGCTTCATTAAGGAGGAGCCGGCTTGTGGGTGTGGTTTAGACTTATGTGTTTGTGTGTGTGTGTGTGTGTGTGTGTGTGTGTGTGTGTGCGTGCGTGCGTGTGTTCGTTCAGGACCCTGAGGTGATGGCAGCATTCCAAGATGTGGCTCAGAACCCGGCCAACATCGCCAAGTACCAGAGCAACCCCAAGATCATGGCCCTCATCAACAAACTCAGCTCCAAGTTCAGCGGCCCCCAGCCCTGAAGGGCCCGAGGGCGGAGGTGTGGGCGGAGTGTGTTAAGAACGAACGAAAAAAGACAAAAGCTGATTTGCAGCTCTCTTTCTCTCTCTCTCTCTTTCTCTCTCTGATTGGTAAAATAAAGGTCTAAATGGAGTCACTGCCATCTTTAATACTCTCTGAGGTGCATCATGGGAACGACACTAGAACAAGGGGTTTGCTGTTGGTCCTCACTGATCTCTGAACAGTTTCACCTTCACTTGCACTAAAACACTGATGGCAGGAGTTCTGAAATGTCCAGAACAGGCCTAATCCTAGTCTCAGATTAGACACTAACCTTGTTTTTAATCTCCCCGACCCCTCCCCCGTCCTGTCCTGAACCAGGATTAGGATTTTCTTATATATAATAATCCAGCAGAATCCTTGATGGTCCAGGACTAATCCTAGTCCCAGTCTGGAAATCTGTCCCTAGGAGAGCAGGTCCTGTTCGGATAAACCACCTGACTCTAAATTCCCTCTGAAGCCTGAAACTGTGAAGGAGAACCTGCCTGCCGCCGGTTCCGCACTCGTTCGCTGAGGCGCCGCGGTGACTCCGACTAAGCTAATTTTTCTTCTGGGGATCTTTTAGGTTTTCTCTTCGTCCTCGCTGTAATCTAGATCTGTTTTGCTCTGTTAATCTCTCCAACATGCAAAAAGACGACCGTGAAGAAGTTTCTGATCAGAGCCGAACAGTCACTTCAATAAAGGTTCTGATGTTGCAGATTTATCTTTGCTTGTTTTTGTTTCTGATAAAAACGAAAAACGGTCGTGTTCGAGGCCCTTCATGTTCTCAAATCTTTCGGCTGTTCTCATTAGTCTCTTCTTTCACGCCCTCCCCCTACATGTCCTCTCATCATGCTCTTTGGTCTTCCTCCTCTGGACACGTCCAACCCAACAGTCTCACTGCTGCGCTTCAGTTTAAAGCGGTACGTTTACACACGTCCATTCCAGATATAACTCCATATCAAAGAGGGCTGAAGTGTTTCTACAGGTTTGAGTTGTTGCAGTTCCCAGCTGGAGATCAAGGCCTCCACAAACTTTATCCTGTAAAGTCGGACCTCAGAAGATCAACTTACCATTAAAATCCGTTCCTCTAACTCCTGTTTGATCTTCATGTAGAGCAGATTAAATGAAAGAAACTGGAACAAATGTTTTAGAGCTCCAGGCTGGAAATTGTCCTAAAGATACAAGGTTCTAGAGGTTCCACTCAGCATTCAGCAGCAGCAATAAACAAATCCCCTGATCATCTGGAATCATCTGCTCCTGTTTCTTCTCTGCTTCATGTCATAAGTTAGACGCTTTGTTCTGCTTGAAGGTTCAGACGTAGATCACTGTGTGGATTAACCAACACAGAACTATCAAACTGCTCAGGTACAGAGACTGGACTGAACATGAGAGACAACAACACTGTCCTTCAGGAAGATCTGGAGAACCGTTCCTCAGATTGGTCCAATCGGTCACGAAGAATCCACTGATGGACATACAGTCAAATGTTTGGGCACTCCTGCTCAGTTTTTTTTTTTTCTTTTTACGTAAATAAGACCCACGTCCTCTGTAGAAACTTTACGCTCAGTTAAACATACTGGACTGAAACCAGATGTCCTGTGTGACTGGTTTTATTCAGTTTGTCAACAAATCAACAGAAAGTCAAATAAACCAAACAGTGCTGAAGGACTGGAATGAGAGACTCGTTTATAATTTACAACAGATCTCGTTAAACTTATCAAAACCAACGAAAAACTACGTCGGGGTTTAACATACAGGCTTCTTCTCGGCAAGAGAAGACGGGTGAACTAAAGACAGGCCGGTGACCACGAGGGGAATCCTGAAGCAGCCAATCAGGAGAGAAACTTCAGACCGACCCACGGGTTCAGTGACCATACCTGCAAATCAGAACAGCAGCAGATCAGAGACACGCTGGAAGAGCTTTTATAGACAACAAAAACCACAACAGGCCGATCCACACGGCGCGCCGCCCATAAACAGGATAAAATACCGGTTTGTTTTGAAATTGGACAATTTTCAAACAGTGCAGTCTTCCTCTCGCGCAAATTTAATATGTAGGTCACTGTGTGGCTAAACCGAGGGACTGTACTGAAAGTGAGAGGCAAAAACTTTGTCCTACAGGAAGAACTGGAGAACTGTTCCGACACATTAAAGATATGAGAAAGGCTGTACAAATTCTACAATAACTTTTAGGCATAATTGTGCAAAAATGTCCAACTGGGTGTGAATCAAACTGTGCTGGACACTTGTCCAGCTTCCTCCAGTGGCAGAGGACAAGCTGTAGGTTCTCTCTCTAAAGAACACTGCTTTGATCATTTTCAGCTGATTTGTTCAGAAACAGGGCCACGGTGTGGAAATGTGAACGGCAAGAACGGAGGACACTTACTTTTGGAATTCCCACTCCCTGTTGTCCAGAGGACACACCTGCCTTGTCTTCAGCCAGCGGGAGATACAGTGGAAGTGAAACGCGTGCTGGAAGAGACAACATTCACACACAAGACTTTTTGGATTAAACTACATTTCTCAAAAATCCAAGATAAACTGTCACATTGAGATCGTCCACGGGGGGGCGCTCCACTGCGTACGTCCTGAAGTGGGTCACCGATTACATTCAGCTGCTTCTCGATACAGCAAGACCTCGTATTTTCATACTCGTTTAGACATTTCGTATATCTTTGTATGTGAACGTAGGATATTTATCTTCACAGTTTATTCCTCATTACTTCCTCGATTCTGTTTAATCTAGAGCGAGTCTTTGTAGGGATGATTGCACCGCTTGCTGAACCCGTTTAACTCCAGGAGAATAAAAGAAGGAGTGGAAGTGTGATCACGTTTTTCACCGTAATGTCTTTGTTTTAGCTCATATGATACATTCGTATCTTGATTTCTGTACGTGTGTGTGCTGAGCCCTAGAAGTGTGTGGACTAAACGGCCCGTGTCTCAGATCACTGTATCTAAGGAATCTAAGTAAGTGTGTGTGTGTCTCTCAGCAGTCACTCTTACGTTGCACACTCCCCAGGCCACTGTACACTCCTCTGATGTAGCTGAAGCCTGGTTGGCCTGACATTCGATACCTGCAGAGAAGACCAGAGAAGATGATCAGCTGTTAATCTGGGTGTAAAAAGAACATCATTAATGTTTGTGCAGAAACTCTGAGTGAATGTCCACTAGAACAGAGCTTCCCACAGATTTTAGGGTCACACATTTATCCCCCCTTCAAGATCCCGACTGAGTTAAGGCTCCCCAAAACCAGCGCCGTCTCTTTAGACTCTCGCTGAGCTTTACAGCTGCACGATGCGGACAATATAAGAGTAGCGCCGGTCGCTGAGAGTTTAAAGGGCCGATATCATCATTTCTCTGGAATTTAAAGGGCCTGAAAGGTGGATATTCTTCAAGTTTTCAAACCGCTGTTTTTGTAATGTCAAAAAACGACATATTTACATGCCACCCCTTATTCAGCCTGCTGAATCGTAAGGGCGCCGGAGGTTCGAAGGAGAGTGTCGGGCTTCTGAACGAGCTGGAGTGCAACTACTTGCATGCATCCGTCTTAAAGGCACAGTAACATCCGGCTTCATTCACAAACACTAACACTCAGCTGGGCTGCGATTGGTCACTTCATGATTTGTTCAATTGCGCAGCCTCTGAGATCAAAACTGTGATTATCAGACGATGAATCTTCAGCACCGCTGGAAACGCCAAGGCGAGAACTCACAGAGATCCATGATGTGGTTCCTACAGATGGCACAGTTGTCCACCACGATGTCCCAGGCCCAGAGCGCCACCGCGTTCCACTGTAACAGAACCACAACATTCAATTAGGGTTCTGTTAAGAGCACTTCAGGATTCAATTAGGGTTCCATGTTTATCAGGATTTAGTTTGGGTTCTATTAAGATTCTATTAGGATTCTTTAATGTCCGTTGAGGGTTCTATCAGAGTTCCATTACTGTTCTATAAAGAGTCTACAAGGAGCTCTTTGGAGTTCTGTATGGATTAGGGTTTTATGAATAGTCTATCAGAGTTCTTTAAAGGTTCTATTGGGATTGTTAAACGTTATCTTTAAGCCGCAGAATAAAGGCTTGTGAGCAGCAGCTAATCCGAGTAGGACTCCATTTCATCTGGAGCAGAATCTCCAGACAGTTCCAGAAGAACCTGCTTCACATTAGACTTACAGAGCTTTAGTGCATTTACGGACAGTATTTAACATTTATTACGAATTTAACTAAAATTACATCTCGACTGAGAGGAAACACTGCGAACTCATGCTACATGCTAACAGGGAGCTAATGCTAAAGCTGCACTACGGAATAGGGAGGCTAATGCTAACCCCTTAGTTTCTAATGGAGGAGCTAAGCTAACGCTAACCCCTTGGTTTCTAAT
>JABMDN010000666.1:0-21630 GCA_017165825.1 Hepsetus odoe | reverse complement strand
GAAAACCTTCTGCACTCCACCCTTCCAGACGGACAGCCACGCGTCCCGTGATGGGGACGGTACCTTGCTCAAGGGTTACTGGTCCAGGACCCAAACCCACGGCCTCCTTTGGGGCAGCGGTGGACTGGTGTTTAAGACTCGTTCCCGGGACCAGAGGGTCATGGGTTCGAATCCCAGACCGGTAGGTGGCTCTGAGGTTCCCTTGAGTAAGGTACCATCCCCATCACCGCTCCCCGGGTGCTGGATGTCTTCCCCCTGGGGCACGGTGTGTTTGGTTGTGGTTCGTGTGTGATAGTCACTTTCAGTTTACAGCTCAGGTCTGTCCAGTCGTCTGTCCTGGACAGGACACTTTATGAAGCAAACTTGCTTAAAAGCATGAAACATGGACACAGCATTGAGCCTGTTCCCTCCACGACTCCTCCCCTAGTACCGGACACCTTGGACCCCTCACCTGGGGCACAGGAGGGTCCAATCTGGAACAAAGTTCACCCTGTTCCTGATCCCATCACCCGCCCATCACGAACACTCCAGGCTGCAAGTCTGACACAACTGCAGTTCACATATTTAATATTACACCTGTGGCTGGAGAACCCGTCTCCAGCGGTACCGAACGCCTGCCCAGCCCTAGGCCTGGAGATCCACCACCCAGCACAGTTCAGATATAATAAACATGTCCTTAAATTGGCGACTTGTGATTATTATAAACCAGAGAACACCGTGCGCCACAGTGAAGGGGCAGCCAAATATCCAGCGCCCAGGGAGCAGTGTTGGTGACAGTGCCTTCCTCAGGGGAACATACTGGTCAAGGGTGCAAACCCACAACCTTCTGATTATGGGTTCTAGACCCTAAGCACAAGGCCCATATAATGGGAAATTAGATCGATACAAGCAAAGCTGGACTGTTGAACTGTCCCGTTCTGAATTCATTGTTCTTGTGATGTCACAAAAACAAGCCACTTCTCGGGCGTTTAAACACGTGGGCTCTTTAGGCAGTCGCTGCTATAATCCTGCAGGACGAGGAGAGGGCGGGGACATTAAACCGCATCTGTGAACCTCGGCTGGGGAAAGAGAAGAGTAAAAAGCAGCATATGGGCCCTTTAATACTGAAACGAGCCAACAGGCCTTGGTCACCAGGATCAGGCGTCTCAGCCTTGGAGCTAAACTCTGCATGAGGGACACACGGACGTCCAGGAGTGAAGTGAAATGCAGGAAATGGAAACACACAGGTTTATTTTGAATGATTCACTTTAAAACAAACGGCAGACACGACTGAATATTGGGCTCAACGTTCCCAAAACCGTTCCTCTGCTCTGCAGGACAGGGCTGAAGTGTGCGTCTGAAAGCGGAACGGTCAAGTTTTATCACCAGCCAAGACTCGAGCACGGCTTAAAGAACCGACTTTCTGTAGAAGGTTCTCCTTATGACTGCAGTAAAGAACCCCCCCCCGGACGACATAACACATCTTTATGATCTTTCATTTTTGTTTCTTTGTGTCCTGTAGGTCACGCTGTAGGCCTCTGTGGTCAGTGTCACGCCCATATTTGGACATCCTGACTGTTTTTCTCTACGGGAAATGTGAAGCTGTTCTCTGGCCCTGCGGTAAAACAAGAACCTTTATAACCTTATACATTTCAGCGAGCGGACATTTTTCTTCCAGACGTTGCTGGACGAGGTCGTTACAAGGTCACAGAGGAGCTGAAATATAAAACGGGCGACATGGCTGCACCCTGAACGCATCATATCCTCCCAAAAAACCTCAGTGTTTTTGTTTTTTTTTCAAGTGTTTTTTAAAAGAATAGCAAAAGAAAATCTACACGTTTGCTTCTTAGAGCTGGAGACACTAGAAGTCAATAGTCACCCAAATCATTTTCTGTAAATACATCCTGGAAACTTCACTCAACCCATTCCATCCTCCTCCAGTTCTTTGTTTAAGGTGGAGCAGCTCTTCTTTAAGGTGGAAAGGCTAGTGGTTGTGGTTTAGGACACAGCAGGTCTTTGTCAGGGCTGCCTAAACCACATCCACAAACCGGTCATCTTCAGGAAGAGCTGGGTGTAGGATGGAGGAGATGTTGGGATGGAGGAGATGTTGGAGATGTATTTTAAGGAGAAACTGGGTGCCTATAGAGGTGAAGTGTTTTTTAGCAGCATTAGCCTAGCAGCAGCGGTTTGCTATTCCTTTAAGACGCTTTAGTGAACCTGCAGTAGACTTGGTTTCACTCGGCCTCTCTTCAGGGTGTTAGCCGGTCTCATGGACGCAGCCACCAAAACCAAAGCACCTCAGTCTTCAGAGGATCCAGCGACACTCGGAGGCGGGACGTCCGAAGGAGAAAGCGCATCGTTAATTTCATTGAGAAAGCCTGAGACTCCTAACGTGGGTGAAAAACCTGCTGTGGAACCACCTTTACGACAAAGACAACAAAAGTCCTGCTGGGACCCCAAACCTGTCCCACCTGGGCGCAGTTGAGGAAGGAGGGAAAGGGTGCTAGAAAAGTAGTGCCCTAGAAATTAAAGTGTGTATCGCCCGCGGTCATCCTCCTTCCTGTGTGCATGCCGTCTCCACGTCCCGCACCGTTTTTGGCACGTCCTCAGACAGGACCAGCGGCCCCCCCTGTTCTTGGATCACCACGTCGTCTTCTATCCTCACGCCGAGCCCCCGGAACCTCTCTGGACACGACTCGTCGTCCTCGCTGAAGTACAGCCCTGGGCGAGGACAAAAGGGAGGAGGTCTGAATGAGTCCTCACTGTCCAAATAACCTTTTTTGGAATTATAACCTGAATTATATTTGTATTTCATCCAGTGTGATGGCGACCAGTCTCTGCCTTTAACCCTACGAGCGCTGGGACACCACCACCCTGGTTTGGATGATCTGTCCTGAGAACGGACAGATGTAATATTTGTTGATTTAATGAAGAAGAACTGCATTAAACGAAGAATGAACCGCAACTAGGGTTCCTCTTCTTCCTTCACCTGCTCCAATTAGGGCTCGCTATAGTGGATCCTCCTGACCTTACTGCACACCTGGATTTACTGCATGTTAAAGGTGGGCTCCACCTACCAGGCTCGATGGTGACAACCATGCCGGGCTGTAAGGGCTGAGAGCGGGACAGTTCGGGAGTATCATGGACGTCCATACCCAAATAATGACCCACGTGATGGGGACAGTACCGCCGGGCAGCCTGGAGACAGAGACAGGAAAGCATGGAGAGGACAAACAGAGTGTGGGAGAATAGAAACGAGAGGAATATTAGAGGAAGAGGTGTATCACATGAACATCAAGGCCCTGGAGCTTCACCTGCTCAGATGAAGTTCCCAGCACAGCACTGCAGCTAATCTCTGCTGGCCCGTTTATGGATCTGAATTAACATCAGGCTAACCATGCGTCCAAACCCAGGGCACTCCACCCGCCCGAACAGACTGAAACTCCATTTAAACTCGACAGACTGACCACAGAGCAGAAGAAAAAGGATCAGGAGAAGATCTGGAGACTGGACATAGTTTCTGGGAGAAACTATGAGAGATTTGAAGGTCTTGGGTGTATGAACGCCTCCATTTTTAGGACAAACTCTGATCTTCAAGCTGCATGAAAGCGTGCAGGTGTCCTGCGCTCAGGTGTGTTAGACCTGCTTACCTTCATGGCGTCGTCATCGCTGGTGCTGTGAGGGAGCACTCGGAGCTGCCGGAGCTGTCTGGCCAGCAGTGTGAGCATGGTGGAGTAGATGTGGTCCAGACTGGTCCCAGGAGAGCAGAGGGACAGGCAGCCAAGCTGGACCTCCAGCACAGCCTCATACAGCTCCCGCTGTGTCTCGGTGAACCTGGAGCAGAGGTTCACCATCAACAACCTGCTGAACTGCTTCCAACACCAGAACATTGGGTCCTGAACCACAGACAGGACCTTCAGACCGAGGACGTCTTCGTATGGAAGAGCGGATAAGAACTGGTTTCGCGGGTCAAACCAACACTGGAAGTTCTCTCAAGCACATCCAGCTTTTCATTCAGGTGGAGCAGACCTTCACGTTTCATGTTCGGTGGGACAGGAAGTCCTACTTTGTCCTAAACCACACCCACAAGTCTTCTCCTGAACCCCTAGCAGACACAGGGGTGTTTGGGCCACTTCTGCATTATTGTCTTTATTACAAAAAAAATGAATAAAAACTTTAAAACTGTGTTTTTTTTTATGAAATCTAAATTATTTTTCCCTTTTTAATGAATTATATTCAAAATGATTGAAAATAAGTTTAAACAAAAATTCTGCTCTTCTGTTAAACCTGTCGGACAGCTGCAGGTATTTAAAAAAATGTTTTTATTATTATTTATATTAATAATAATATTTTCCTATTGTATCTCATGACGATGATGGATGATAGCGATGTAGGAGCGTGGAATAAAGCTCAGCCTGAAGCCTGGAGCTTCTTGACACACCCCCACCACTTCCATATAAGGCATCGTTTTCCACAACGGAGATTCACTCTTCATCCTGTGGGACCGTTCCTCAGTGATTCTGAACCTTCACTCACCTTCCATTAACGGGCCACGAGCGCGTGACGTCACTGACGTAACCAAAGTATTCACACCCTCCATCCAGCAGCACCATTTCTCCATCCTGAGAGAGAGAGAGAGAGAGAGAGAGAGAGATCAATGGATGGATATTAAGAGAAAGAAAAGGTCAAACACAACATTGGTAGAAGAGATGGTTGGAGTTCACGGTTACGGTACCTTGATGATCTGATTGTTGTTGATGTAGTGAAGGGTGTTTGCTCTGTTTCCCCCGGCAACCACTGGAGGATACGCCAGGAAGTTGGCACCATGTGCCCGGCACTCAAAATCAAACTGGGAGAGAAAGATCAGAGACACATGAGGCTGAACCGAGACACGGGCAACTTTCACAGACCTGAGCCCCTTATTTCTTCCAAAGGTCCAGACTTTCTTGTATGCTTTTCTTGAGGGACAGTTCTCCAGATCTTCCTGAAGGACAGTGTTGTTGTCCCTCATGTTCAGTCCAGTCTCTGTACCTGAGCAGTTCTCCAGATCTTCCTGAAGGACAGTGTTGTTGTCTGTCCCTCATGTTCAGTCCAGTTCCTGTACCTGGAGCAGTTCTCCAGATCTTCCTGAAGTTGACAGTGTTGTTGTCTTCTCATGTTCAGTCCACCCTGTACCTGGAGCAGTTCTCAGATCTTCCTGAAGGACAGCAAGTTGTTCCTCACATGTTCAGTCCAGTCTCTGTACCTGAGCAGTTCTCCAGATCTTCCTGAAGGACAGTGTTGTTGTCCCTCATGTTCAGTCCAGTCTCTGTACCTGAGCAGTTCCAGAAGTAGTGTGGGATCATCTCACAGAGAACAGAAAATAACCGACGTCCAAAGAAGAGCTTTGGGACGTCCTTCAAGAAGCCCGGAGAAGTGTTCCTGACTTAAAGAAAGGAGCTGGTCTAAGAGAGTTGAGGCTGTGCTGAAGAATAGCGGTGTTGGTGAATATTGACTTTAAAGCATGTTAGAATGAAACTGTGTGTTTAGACTGGAGTTACGTGTGTTTGTACAGAATCACTTTCACACAGAACAGCGGGAACACAGCGCTGCTTAATGAAAGCGCGGAGAAAGAAGAAGCTGAAGGAACAGACTCAGAGGTTCGCTTTTGATGTTAAAACATGGGACGACATGCACCGTTCTCACGTCCCGTTAGCAGCCCCTCTCATTAACCGGCATAAATTAGCACCTCCCCTGATGCCCCCCCGCCAACACAAATTAGCACCTCCTCTGCCTCACAGCCGCAAGATTTAGCCCCGCTCAGATTAAGATGCCCCTCCTTACCTTGGCACAGATTAGGCCTCGTCGATGTCCCCGCGGCACGCTGCCATGGTCTTCTTAAAAGCCTGGAAAGACGCAAGACAGAATTAAATTTAATTAAATTAATTCATTTACTTCCTTAAACACTCACATGACGCATCAGAGGATTAAGATGGACATTAAACAAGCCAACAGCTCAATCCATGCTCCTTCACACACACACACACACACACCTGTGCTGTGATGCGACCTGCCTCCTTCAGGAGCTTCACCTCGGCGGGGCTTTTAACGGCTCGGAGTGAATGAGTGAGTGGACGCAGCGGACGTAACTCAGACACTGGGCCCAGCAGGGGATCATGACATGGGTCTGATGTAGGATGACAAGACTGAGACCCTAACATACCACACTGTCCCTCCTGAGAGTGAGAGAGAGAGAAAAGGGTGTAAAGGGGAGAAAATTATAGCCAGAGACAGGAATGGAAAGTCGAGAGAGAAAGAGAGAGGGATGAAAAGAGGAGAAAGAAAAGAGAGGAGGGCACACACAAAAAGGGTAAAGGTCCACCTATTTTCCTTTCTCTGTAGTGGTCCAAAGACGCGACCTGCTGAGATCTGTCCCCCGTGTGTGTAAATGGAACCGGACGTCTGAATGTCCCTCATAGACATGAAACTGAGGCGAAGACACTGCGCGATTCCTGAGACACGGGGTTTAGCTTGGACTAAAAACCGGAATGCTCATGGTGCAGGGAGACACCGAGACGCTGATTTAGTTCAGACTGTTTTTGTCCCATAGAGACACGCAGAACTGGGACGTCTGGTTCCATTCACCTCCATAGAAAGAAATCTACACCAAACCCACTTACCTTTAAGGCTTTTGAGGACTGTTCCCAGCTCCTCCGTGTTGTGGACTTCTCCAGCCCCGGGTGAGCTGGCTGCCCCATCCCGTCCCGACCGCGGCCCGTCCCACAGCTCCCGGGCAGGGTCCCTACGTGGCACAAACAGGACAGCCTGCTCGGGCCTCCCATTGCCAAACATCACCAGAGCGCTGTCCGGCTCCAAAACCCCGGTCAGGTACAGGAAGTCCTGGTTCTGGTGGAAGGGGTAGGAGTCGCTAACGTACTGGACGGTGGAAAGGATACGACAATGTGGGCGGAGCCAGAGGACTGCTGGGACCCGCCAGCCGCCGCATGAGACTCGGCGAGACGCCGAGCCGCCGCGCAGCTGGAACTCCGCCTGGAGTTAAACCCCGCGTGATTCCTCACCTAAAGAGATGGAGGAGAAATGTCAGGACAAGACCGTGGTCTCAGAGGCTAATCTTCCAGCAAAGGGCAGCTTACACCCTGCTGGTTAAATGTATTAACGGGTAATTACAGGTTTATTATCCTTGATTAGCAGATTTGAGTTCATTAATAAATCAACACATTATTGTTTGTTTTAGGAAAAAGGACAGAAATACGACAAAAAAATTTTCGAGCCCATTTCCTAACATGCCTTCATCCCTAACAGTTAAACAGGTTGTTTTCTGTGCCTTTAAGGCCGGTAGGCAAATGAGCTCTGTTCTGATTGGCTGTCACGCACTAATCCCTAAAGAATCTTAGTCTGCTGAACTGGTAGTCATGTTTGACGCAATAATAAAAAAGAAAAGATCAATGTAACACCCTAAGAGCAACCATCCATGTGTGTGTGGTACCGCGTTTGGATGAGATGCTGCGTGTGTGTGGGTACCTGTCGGATGAGTGTGCGGTGTGTGTGTGTGCGGTGGTACCCTGTCTGATGAGGTGGGGGTGTGTGTGTGTGTGTGGTAAATCTCCTGTCTGGATGAGGTGGGGGTGTGTGTGGTGTGGTACCCTGTCTGGATGAGGTGGGGTGTGTGTGTGGTACCTCGTCTGGATGAGGTGGGGGTGTGTGTGTGTGGTACCCTGCCTGATGAGGTGGGGTGTGTGTGTGTGGTACCCTGTCTGAGGAGGTGGGGGTGTGTGTGTGTGTGTACCCTGTCTGATGAGGTGGGGGTGTGTGTGGTACCCTGTCTGATGAGGTGGGGTGGTGTGTGTGTGTGTGTGGGGTACCCTGTCTGATGAGTGTGGGGTGTGTGTGTGTGTGTGTGTGTGTGTGTGTGTGCGTGTGTGTGTGGGTGGGGTGGTGTGTGTGTGGTACCCTGTCTGATGAGGTGTGTGTGGGTGTGTGTGTGCACCCTGTCTGATGAGGTGTGTGTGGTGTGTGTGTGTGGTACCTGTCTGATGAGGTGTGTGTGTGTGGTACCATCTGATGAGGTGTGTGTGTGTGGTACCCTGTCTGATGAGGTGTGTGTGTGTGGTACCCTGGGTCTGATGAGGTGGGGGTGTGTGTGGTACCCTGTCTGATGAGGTGGGGGTGTGTGTGTGGTACCCTGTCTGATGAGGTGGGGGGTGTGTGTGTGTGTGGTACCCTGTCTGATGAGGTGGGGGTGTGTGTGTGTGTGGCACTGTCTGATGAGGTGGGGTGTGTGTGTGTGTGGTACCCTGTCTGGATGAGGTGGGGGGGTGTGTGTGTGTGTGTGTGTGGGCAATTTGTCTGATGAGGTGGGGGTGGGTGTGTGTGTGGCACCCTGTCTGATGAGGTGTGTGTGTGGCACTCTGTCTGATGAGGTGTGTGTGTGTGGTACCCTGTCTGATGAGGTGTGTGTGTGTGGTGTGTGTGTGGCACTCTGTCTGATGAGGTGTGTGTGTGTGTGTGTGTGTACCCTGTCTGATGAGGTGTGTGTGAAATTCCTGTCTGATGAGGTGTGTGTGTGTGTGTGGTACCCTGTCTGATGAGTGTGTGTGTGTGTGTGTGTGTGGTACTCTCAGTCTGATGAGGGTGTGTGTGGTCCTGTCTGATGAGGTGGGGTGTGTGTGTGTGTGTGGTACCCTGCCTGATGAGGTGGGGGTGTGCGTGGTACTGTCTGATGAGGTGGGGTGGGTGTGTGTGTGTGTGGCACCCTGTCTGATGAGTGTGGGGTGTGGTGTGTGGTACCCTGTCTGATGAGGTGGGGGAGTGTGTGTGTGTGTGTGGTACCCTGTCTGATGAGGTGGGGGAGTGTGTGTGTGTGTGTGTGTGTGTGGGTACCCTTGGTCTGATGAGGTGGGGGTGGGTGTGTGTGTGTGTGTGGCACTCTGTCTGATGAGGTGTGTGTGTGTGGCACCCTGTCTGATGAGGTGTGTGTGTGTGTGTGTGTGTGTGGTACCCTGTCTGGATGAGGTGTGTGTGTGTGTGCGTGGTACCCTGTCTGATGAGGTGTGTGTGTGTGTGTGTGTGTGTGTGTGGTAAATTTCTGTCTGATGAGGCAGTGTGTGTGGCACCCTGTCTGATGAGGTGTGTGTGTGTGTGGTACCCTGTCTGATGAGGTGTGTGTGTGTGTGTGTGCCCCTGTCTGATGAGGTGTGTGTGTGTGTGTGTGTGTGGTACCCTGTCTGATGAGGTGGGGTGTGGGACCCCTGTCTGATGAGGTGGGGTGTGTGTGTGTGTGGTACCTGTCTGATGAGGTGGGGTGCGTGGTACCTCGTCTGATGAGGTGGGGTGGGTGTGTGTGTGTGTGTGGTGTACCTCAAGTTCTGATGAGGTGGGGGGTGTGTGTGGGAAATTCTGTCTGATGAGGTGTGTGTGTGTGTGTGTGTGGAAATTGTCTGATGAGGTGTGTGTGTGTGTGTGGTACCCTGTCTGATGAGGTGTGTGTGTGTGTGTGTGTGTGTGTGTGTGGGGTACCCTGTCTGATGAGGTGGGGGGGTGTGTGTGTGTGGGGAAATTCTGTCTGATGAAGGAGGTGGGGAGTGTGTGTGTGTGTAAGTACCCTGTCTGATGAGGTGGGTGTGTGTGTGTGTGTGGGGCACCTGTCTGATGAGGTGTGTGGTACCCTCTGTCTGGATGAGGTGGTGTGTGTGTGTGGTACCTGTCTGATGAGGGTGGGGAGTGTGTGTGTGTGTGGCACCTGTCTGATGAGGTGGGAGTGTGTGTGTGTGTGTGTGTGTGGGGTACCCTGTCTTGATGAGGTGTGTGGAGTGTGTGTGGGGTACCCTGTCTGATGAGGGGTGTGTGAGTGTGTGTGTGTGTAATTCTGTTTGATGAGGTGGGTGTGTGTGTGTGTGTGTGTGGTACCCTGTCTGATGAGGTGTGTGTGTGTGTGTGGTGGGAATTCTGTCTGATGAGGTGGGTGTGTGTGTGGTACTCTGTCTGGATGAGGTGGGGGTGTGTGTGTGTATGCACCCTGTCTGATTAGTGGGGTGTGTGTGTGTGTGTGTGTGTGTGTGTGGTACTCTGTCTGATGAGGTGGGGAGTGTGTGGAAAATCTGTCTGGGATGAGGTGGGTGTGTGTGGTACCCTTGTCTGATGAGGTGGGGGGGGTGGCAATCTGTCTGATTAGGTGTGTGTGTGTGTGGCACCTGTTTACGAGGTGGGTGTGTGTGTGTGGCACCCTGCCTGATGAGGTGGGGTGTGTGTGTGGTACCCTGTCTGGATTAGGTGGGGGAAGGGTGTGTGTGTGGTACCCTGCCTGATGAGGTGTGTGTGTGTGTGTGTGTGTGTGTGTGGGGTACCCTGTCTGATGAGGTGGGGGGGTGTGTGTGTGTGTGTGTGGGGTACCCTGTCTGATGAGGTGGGGGAGTGTGTGTGTGTGTAAGTACCCTGTCTGATGAGGGGTGTGTGTGGTACCCCTGTCTGATGAGGTGGGTGTGTGGTACCCCGTCTGATGAGGTGGTGTGTGTGTGTGTGTGTGGTACCCTGTCTGATGAGGTGGGGAGTGTGTGTGTGTGTGTGGTACCCTGTCTGATGAGGTGGGGGAGTGTGTGTGTGTGTGTGTGTGGGGTACCCTGTCTGATGAGGTGTGTGAGTGTGTGTGTGTGTGTGTGTGTGGGGTACCCTGTCTGATGAGGTGTGTGAGTGTGTGTGGTACCCTGTTTGATGAGGTGGGTGTGTGTGTGTGTGTGTGTGGTACCCTGTCTGATGAGGTGTGTGTGTGTGTGTGTGTGTGTGGTACCCTCTGTCTATGAGGTGGGGGTGTGTGTGGCAAACTGGTCTGATGAGGTGGGGGTGTGTGTGTGGTACCCTGTCTGATTAGGTGGGGGGGTGTGTGTGTGTGTGTGTGTGGTACCCTGTTTGATGAGGTGGGTGTGTGTGTGTGGTACCCTGTCTGATTAGGTGGGGGTGTGTGTGTGGTACCCTGTCTGATGAGGTGGGGGTGTGTGTGTGGTACCCTGTCTGATTAGGTGGGGGTGTGTGTGTGTGTGTGGTACCTGTCTGATGAGGTGTGTGTGTGTGTGTGTGTGTGTGTGTGTGTGGGGTACTCTGTCTGATGAGGTGGGGGTGTGTGTGTGTGTGTGTGGGGTACCCTGTCTGATGAGGTGGGGGAGGTGTGTGTGTGTGGGGTACCCTGTCTGATGAGGTGGGGGTGTGTGTGTGTGTGTGTGGGGTACCCTGTCTGATGAGGTGTGTGTGTGGTACCCTGTCTGATGAGGTGGGTGTGTGTGTGTGTGTGGAAATTCTGTCTGATGAGTGTGGGGAGTGTGTGTGTGTGTGTGGTACCCTGTCTGATGAGGTGGGGAGGTGTGTGTGTGTGGGGGTACCCTGTCTGATGAGGTGTGTGAGTGTGTGTGTGTGTGTGTGTGTGGGGTACCCTGTCTGATGAGGTGTGTGAGTGTGTGTGGTACCCTGTTTGATGAGGTGGGTGTGTGTGTGTGTGTGTGGTACCCTGTCTGATGAGGTGTGTGTGTGTGTGTGTGTGTGTGGTACCCTGTCTGATGAGGTGTGTGTGGCACCCTGTCTGATGAGTGTGGGGTGTGTGGGGTGAAAATTCTGTCTGATTAGGTGGGGTGTGTGTGTGTGTGTGTGTGGCACCCTGTTTGGAGGAGGTGGGTGTGTGTGTGTACCCTGTCTGGATTAGGGTGGGGGGTGTGTGTGTGTGTGTGGTACCCTGTCTGATGAGGGGTGTGTGTGGTACCTGTCTGGATTAGGTGGGTGTGTGTGTGTGTGTGGTACCCTGTCTGATGAGGTGGGGGGTGTGTGGGTACCCGTTCATTAGTGGGGGTGTGTGTGGCACCTGGTCTGATTAGTGGGTGTGTGTGTGTGTGGTACCCTGTCTGAGGTGGGGGAGTGTGTGTGGTACCCTGTCTGATGAGGTGGGGGTGTGTGTAGGGGCTCGGCTGTCCCAGGTATCGTTGGGGGACTTGTCTCTTCCATCCTCCCGTCTCCACAGACAGGCTCCTGCACGGACACCTGAAGACACCTGTAAGGACGAGAGGGGGACAAACAGAGACCACCTGAGGAAACACACACACACAGCAGCGCCAAACTGCTGCAGGTCTAGGATCTGATCGCTGACCGCTTCCGGTTGGAGGAGACGGGTCCTGACGGGGTCAGGGTCTCTCCTGAGCAGTTGGTCAGTACTGAGTCGGAACCGGTACCTGAGCTGAGCCGAGCTGCGGCTCTGAGTGTGTGTGGGGGGGCGGTCAGCATTGCGGAGGGTAGAACCACCCAACAGCACCAACAACCCGGCCCAGAGTCCCACACCGGCCCAAACCGTCCGCCGCTGTCCCTCACTTAGGCAGAGGTGACCAGCTCACTTCCTATTGGTGGAGAGCAGCGCAGGCTGCGCGCCCTGATTGCGCGTTCAGAGTGCGACTTTCAGACAGTCCGGACCTGAGCGGGCGTCTCAACACACACAGAGCAGAGCACTACGGAGGGTACACACTCACTGTGACATTTCACACACACACACGCACATAGATAGATCGATAGACGGATAGACAGACAGATAGCTAAACGGACAGACAGATATTTTTAAAATATCGTGTATATTTGCAGCCTGTGTAGGTATTGAGATTAGGGAGTAGGGTGTAGGGAGTAGAAGGTGGAATGGAGCGCCCCCTCTCGGCGTCATGTAGCAGAGCAGCGCTCGCCTGTGTGGATCTAAACACTGCGGAGTGCGGAGCTTCCCGGATCGGTCTGTCCTGCTGCTGATCCTGAAACCTGTTTTTAAGGGGGAGGGAGGAAAGGAACGACCTTAACTCAGGTAGCGCGGTCTCAGGGTCCCTTATTAAAGCGCCACGCGCGCTGCTCTAGGCCCGAGAGGGAAAGCGCTGCGTGGTTCTAGAAGCTTCCACAGGGGCGAGATTCTAATCCTCATTAGGTCCGAGGTCGGGCTGTGCGGTGACCTGTTGTGTGTTTGTTTGGTGAAACTAAATCTCGGGTCGGCGTCCGCTCGTTGAAGCCGCCTGCTTACGTTTTGTTTTTCGAAGTTTCCCCGCCGGTCCACCTTAAAAGCCCCGTTTAAGGTGGACCGGGGGAGACTGGCGGGCGCCGATCTGAACCTCAGCGTTCCGAATTGGAACGTCGGAACGGTCTGAAACTGAAACTGAGCGCGCGATCGGAACTGTGTTGCAGGTGTTCGCGGGCTGCCGGCGGGAACATGGACCCTCGGAAAGTGGCCGAGCTGAAGGCTTTCGTGCAGCTGTGCACCGAGAACCCTGCCGTGCTGCACCAGCCCGAGATGGGCTTCTTCAGGACCTGGCTAGAGGGGTACACACACACACACACCACGTGGCTCCTGCTGTTGGGTCCCAGGGCAGAGTCTGGTGGGGGACACCGAGTGGCCGGATAACTTAAGCCTGGAGTTGAGGACTGGGCAGTAATTCCGTCACGTGACCGGGGTCAGACCTGCAGCAGGGCCGAGTGCATGGTCGTCCCGAAAGTGAAAGTGACTATTCTCGTCATTGCGAGGTCACTGCACACGTCCTGATCCACTTCCTGCACCTGTCTTGTGGAGAATCCCTCCCTGCTGTCAGGATGAAGGTTCACACAAGCGCGTCCTCCACCTCAGTCTTGCCTGTGGCTGCGTCCCAAACTGCGTAAACACTACATAGTGTGCAGAGGAAAATGAACGATTTGATTTATCATCAGCCGTGTTTTTATTATTCGATCCTCTGGGATGACACACACACACACACAATCACCTGGAAACAGCTCTCAAAAATGAGTGTGTGTGTGTCTCTGTGCTGCTGCTGAACAAACAGACTCTTCACGAGTGTTTCTGCACTTTCACTTTCAGTTTGGGAGCCAGCATCCCATCCGCCTCCAAGAACGACAGCTCCTCCTGCCAGGTGAGTCTCCCGCAGGTGTGACTGTGCTTCTCCGGCACCGTGGAGGTTCATCTACACTTGCAGGAACCCTCATGTTGTTCTGTGCGCAGGGAAGCTGCCCGTGTGACGCCGGGCCGTGTCCAAAGACGGCCCCAGCCCCAGCCCCAGCCCCGCCCCCGCAGGATGAGCCAGCCCCGCCCTCAGAGAGCGAAGAGAGTGATCTAGGTATCCAGCTTTCATCCTAACGTTTCGTCCACAGTCGCGTCCGTGCTCCTTCTCACATCCTCAGACGGTCCCCCAGTCTCCAAGGCAACGTACCATAGACCGGACGCCCCAGGTGGGGGGAGACTGGACCCCCAAAGACCGACACATTTAGTTTAGTGCACTTTAAAGGGCCCGTATCTGAAGGGAGCTGAAGTTCACTCCTGACGTCTCTGTGGCTTCATGTTTCAGGAACAGGCCACACTTCTGGGGGGTGCTGGCGTCTGTTCTGTTGCTCACACGGCAAAAGGTTGGGAAGTACTGTGGACAGGTCCAACACACACACACACACACACACACACACACACACCTAGAGGGTCGGTGTATTATCTCCAGTCTACCTGTCGTGTGTGTGGACTGTGGGAAGAAACCAGAGAACCCACACAGACACGAGGAGAACAGAGACACACAGGGTCTGAAGGAGGTGAAGCAGGACGGATGAAGAGCGGGGACGCTGCTTTGATTTGGAATTTTAGGGACATTTGGACCCGGAAACAGCTGATTTCAGGAAACGTCTGTTTCTTTTTGCAGAGATAGACATGGATGGAGTGATAGAGCCGGACACAGAAGCACCTCAGGACATGGGAGACTATGAGAACCTGGAGGTAATCACACACACACACACACACACACACCTGCATCGCTGAGTGTGTGTGTGATTTAAAGTGAGAGGACAATTGGAGGACCACCCTACACATCCAGAGAGAGAGAGGACAGTTCTACTGAGGGATGGGGGAGAGGGAGGACCACCCTACACACCCAGAGAGAGAGAGAGAGGACAGTTTTACTGAGTGATGGGGGAGAGGGAGGACCACCCTACACACCCAGAGAGAGAGAGAGGACAGTTCTACTGAGTGATGGGGGAGAGGGAGGACCACCCTATACACTCAGAGAGAGGGGATGTTCAGTCGGGTCTGCTGTGTATTGAAAGAGTATCTGAGCAGAAAATCAGTAAAGTATTGAAGGAAATGAAGTTTCTCCTACTTTCAGGTGACGGATGAGATGATGGACCAGGCCAACGAGAAGAAAGTGGAGGCAATCGGAGCTCTGGGAGATGGTGAGGCGGCGCTAAAGCCACTCTTTACAGTTTGCTCTGTAGTGGATGTTGGTAGATGTTAATTCGGGGTCAGTTTGGGGGGCTCTTCAGTGTAAATGATGGAGACGCTGGTGAAAGAGTGTCATTTTCAGCTGCTTTGTGCAGGAGAACTGCAGAAAGCTCTGGATCTGTTCACTGAAGCTATCAAGCTGAACCCCAGATCGGCCATCCTCTATGCCAAGAGAGCCAGGTAACAACTGCGTCCCCATTACAACACGACAGGCTATCACATTTTACATTTTACAATGTGGGCGATGAGATAAATACACACACGTGTGTGTGTGTGTGTGTGTGCACACGCAGTGTGTTCATTAAGATGCAGAAGCCCAACGCTGCGATCAGAGACTGTGACAGAGCGATTGACATCAACCCAGACTCAGCACAGCCGTACAAGTGGAGAGGAAAAGCTCACAGGTGAGACAGCGCAGTGGATAACACGACCGAGAGCACAGTTTGAACTCAACACAGAATTAATGCAACAGTATATCAAATATAAAAAAAGAACAATTAATATAATAATGGATAAAAAATGTTTTTCTTACTCCCTGTCTCTCCACATCTGTCTACCTCTCTCCATCACTTTCTCTCTTAAACTCAAGCCCCTTTTATTCTTTTTGGTTTTTTTCTGTCCTTTCTCCGTGTCTGTCTCTCTCCCCCTTTTATTTATGTATTTGTGTGTTTATTTATTTCCTCTCCAGGTTACTTGGTCACTGGGAGGAGGCGGCTAAAGATTTGGCCACAGCCTGTAAACTGGATTACGATGAAGATGCAAGTGCCATGCTGAAGGAGGTTCAGCCTAAAGTATGTACACACACACTCACACTCACACTCACTCTGACCCTGTTCAGGTGTGTGCTCAATCTGCACCTTCTCCGTTGTGGGTGAAGGACTGAATTGACGCGGAGTGTGTTTTTCTCAGGCCAACAAGATTCTGGAGCATCGGCGCAAATACGAGCGCAAACGGGAGGAGCGAGAGATCCGGGAGAGAAAAGAACGAGTGAAGAAAGCAAGAGAGGAGCACGAGAGGGCGCAGAGGGTGAGCGGCCATGAGGAGGAAAAAGGGCTTAAAAGGGCTTTTAGGGGCTTAAGTGAGACACATGGGGTTTAATGTATGTGTGTGTGTGTGTGTGTGTGTGTGTAGGAGCAGGAGGCCAGGCAGCAGGCTGGTGGAGCACACGGAGGATTCCCAGGTATGTGCTCTGGAATTGTGGGATTTTTGAGCATAAATCTTCCATTCTGGTTAGAATAAGCAGCTGAGAGGACGGAGGGATGATGTTTGGCTGGTTGTTGGTGGGACGTCTCAGGACAGTCCATCACAGATTGTGAACGAGAACTTTCAGCAGGATGCTCCAGGGTGAAACTTATTTTATGACTTCAAATACATCCTGCAGGGGGCGCTGGTTTCCCTGGTGGAGCTCCGTTTGGGATGCCCGGCCTGCAGGAGCTCTTCAACGACCCAGAGGTGCTCATGGCCATGAAGGTAAGGCTTGACCACCATATTTCTTTATTATGATCTGAACGAAAGACGTAACGGGTGAAGTTCTTATGTTTTGGTTTGTTTCTTTCTTAACCTCGAAAGAAGGAAACGTCTGGAAGCTTGTTTTGCACTTCAGATGTTGTCGCAAACAAGTAGCGGTAGTCTAGTGTTTAGGGACGAGACCCCAAGATCGGAAGGTCATGGGTTCGAATCCCAGATTAGTAGATTGTGCTGAGGCACCCTTGAGCATGGTAGCGTCCCATCACTGCTCCCTGGGACGTTTGCAGTTTGGCTTTAGAGCAGGTACTACGATCACAAAGTTCTAACAGCTTCATTAAGGAGGAGCAGGCTTGTGGGTGTGGTTTAGACTTGTGTGTGTGTGTGTGTGTGTGTGTTTCGTTCAGGACCCTGAGGTGATGGCAGCATTCCAAGATGTGGCTCAGAACCCGGCCAACATCGCCAAGTACCAGAGCAACCCCAAGATCATGGCCCTCATCAACAAACTCAGCTCCAAGTTCAGCGGCCCCCAGCCCTGAAGGGCCCGAGGGCGGAGGTGTGGGCGGAGTGTGTTAAGAACGAACGAAAAAAGACAAAAGCTGATTTGCAGCTCTCTTTCTCTCTCTCTCTCTTTCTCTCTCTCTCTCTGATTGGTAAAATAAAGGTCTAAATGGAGTCACTGCCATCTTTAATACTCTCTGAGGTGCATCATGGGAACGACACTAGAACAAGGGGTTTGCTGTTGGTCCTCACTGATCTCTGAACAGTTTCACCTTCACTTGCACTAAAACACTGATGGCAGGAGTTCTGAAATGTCCAGAACAGGCCTAATCCTAGTCTCAGATTAGACACTAACCTCGTTTTTAATCTCCCCGACCCCTCCCCCGTCCTGTCCTGAACCAGGATTAGGATTTTCTTATATATAATAATCCAGCAGAATCCTTGATGGTCCAGGACTAATCCTAGTCCCAGTCTGGAAATCTGTCCCTAGGAGAGCAGGTCCTGTTCGGATAAACCACCTGACTCTAAATTCCCTCTGAAGCCTGAAACTGTGAAGGAGAACCTGCCTGCCGCCGGTTCCGCACTCGTTCGCTGAGGCGCCGCGGTGACTCCGACTAAGCTAATTTTTCTTCTGGGGATCTTTTAGGTTTTCTCTTCGTCCTCGCTGTAATCTAGATCTGTTTTGCTCTGTTAATCTCTCCAACATGCAAAAAGACGACCGTGAAGAAGTTTCTGATCAGAGCCGAACAGTCACTTCAATAAAGGTTCTGATGTTGCAGATTTATCTTTGCTTGTTTTTGTTTCTGATAAAAACGAAAAACGGTCGTGTTCGAGGCCCTTCATGTTCTCAAATCTTTCGGCTGTTCTCATTAGTCTCTTCTTTCACGCCCTCCCCCTACATGTCCTCTCATCATGCTCTTTGGTCTTCCTCCTCTGGACACGTCCAACCCAACAGTCTCACTGCTGCGCTTCAGTTTAAAGCGGTACGTTTACACACGTCCATTCCAGATATAACTCCATATCAAAGAGGGCTGAAGTGTTTCTACAGGTTTGAGTTGTTGCAGTTCCCAGCTGGAGATCAAGGCCTCCACAAACTTTATCCTGTAAAGTCGGACCTCAGAAGATCAACTTAACATTAAAATCCGTTCCTCTAACTCCTGTTTGATCTTCATGTAGAGCAGATTAAATGAAAGAAACTGGAACAAATGTTTTAGAGCTCCAGGCTGGAAATTGTCCTAAAGATACAAGGTTCTAGAGGTTCCACTCAGCATTCAGCAGCAGCAATAAACAAATCCCCTGATCATCTGGAATCATCTGCTCCTGTTTCTTCTCTGCTTCATGTCATAAGTTAGACGCTTTGTTCTGCTTGAAGGTTCAGACGTAGATCACTGTGTGGATTAACCAACACAGAACTATCAAACTGCTCAGGTACAGAGACTGGACTGAACATGAGAGACAACAACACTGTCCTTCAGGAAGATCTGGAGAACCGTTCCTCAGATTGGTCCAATCGGTCACGAAGAATCCACTGATGGACGTACAGTCAAATGTTTGGGCACTCCTGCTCAGTTTTTTTTTTTTCTTTTTACGTAAATAAGACCCACGTCCTCTGTAGAAACTTTACGCTCCGTTAAACATACTGGACTGAAACCAGATGTCCTGTGTGACTGGTTTTATTCAGTTTGTCAACAAATCAACAGAAAGTCAAATAAACCGAACAGTGCTGAAGGACTGGAATGAGAGACTCGTTTATAATTTACAACAGATCTCGTTAAACTTATCAAAACCAACGAAAAACTACGTCGGGGTTTAACATACAGGCTTCTTCTCTGCAAGAGAAGACGGGTGAACTAAAGACAGGCCGGTGACCACGAGGGGAATCCTGAAGCAGCCAATCAGGAGAGAAACTTCAGACCGACCCAGGGGTTCAGTGACCATACCTGCAAATCAGAACAGCAGCAGATCAGAGACAGGCTGGAAGAGCTTTTATAGACAACAAAAACCACAACAGGCCGATCCACACGGCGCGCCGCCCATAAACAGGATAAAATACCGGTTTGTTTTGAAATTGGACAATTTTCAAACAGTGCAGTCTTCCTCTCGCGCAAATTTAATATGTAGGTCACTGTGTGGCTAAACTGAGGGACTGTACTGAAAGTGAGAGGCAAAAACTTTGTCCTACAGGAAGAACTGGAGAACTGTTCCGACACATTAAAGATATGAGAAAGGCTGTACAAATTCTACAATAACTTTTAGGCATAATTGTGCAAAAATGTCCAACTGGGTGTGAATCAAACTGTGCTGGACACTTGTCCAGCGTCCTCCAGTGGCAGAGGACAAGCTGTAGGTTCTCTCTCTAAAGAACACTGCTTTGATCATTTTCAGCTGATTTGTTCAGAAACAGGGCCACGGTGTGGAAATGTGAACGGCAAGAACGGAGGACACTTACTTTTGGAATTCCCACTCCCTGTTGTCCAGAGGACACACCTGCCTCGTCTTCAGCCAGCGGGAGATACAGTGGAAGTGAAACGCGTGCTGGAAGAGACAACATTCACACACAAGACTTTTTGGATTAAACTACATTTCTCAAAAATCCAAGATAAACTGTCACATTGAGATCGTCCACAGGGGGGCGCTCCACTGCGTACGTCCTGAAGTGGGTCACCGATTACATTCAGCTGCTTCTCGATACAGCAAGACCTCGTATTTTCATACTCGTTTAGACATTTCGTATATCTTTGTATGTGAACGTAGGATATTTATCTTCACAGTTTATTCCTCATTACTTCCTCGATTCTGTTTAATCTAGAGCGAGTCTTTGTAGGGATGATTGCACCGCTTGCTGAACCCGTTTAACTCCAGGAGAATAAAAGAAGGAGTGGAAGTGTGATCACGTTTTTCACCGTAATGTCTTTGTTTCAGCTCATATGATACATTCGTATCTTGATTTCTGTACGTGTGTGTGCTGAGCCCTAGAAGTGTGTGGACTAAACGGCCCGTGTCTCAGATCACTGTATCTAAGGAATCTAAGTAAGTGTGTGTGTGTCTCTCAGCAGTCACTCTTACGTTGCACACTCCCCAGGCCACTGTACACTCCTCTGATGTAGCTGAAGCCTGGTTGGCCTGACATTCGATACCTGCAGAGAAGACCAGAGAAGATGATCAGCTGTTAATCTGGGTGTAAAAAGAACATCATTCATGTTTGTGCAGAAACTCTGAGTGAATGTCCACTAGAACAGAGCTTCCCACAGATTTTAGGGTCACACATTTATCCCCCCTTCAAGATCCCGACTGAGTTAAGGCTCCCCAAAACCAGCGCCGTCTCTTTAGACTCTCGCTGAGCTTTACAGCTGCACGATACGGAAAATATAAGAGTAGCGCCGGTCGCTGAGAGTTTAAAGGGCCGATATCATCATTTCTCTGGAATTTAAAGGGCCTGAAAGGTGGATATTCTTCAAGTTTTCAAACCGCTGTTTTTGTAATGTCAAAAAACGACATATTTACATGCCACCCCTTATTCAGCCTGCTGAATCGTAAGGGCGCCGGAGGTTCGAAGGAGTGTCGGGCTTCTGAACGAGCTGGAGTGCAACTACTTGCATGCATCCGTCTTAAAGGCACAGTAACATCCGGCTTCATTCACAAACACTAACACTCAGCTGGGCTGCGATTGGTCACTTCATGATTTGTTCAATTGCGCAGCCTCTGAGATCAAAACTGTGATTATCAGACGATGAATCTTCAGCACCGCTGGAAACGCCAAGGCGAGAACTCACAGAGATCCATGATGTGGTTCCTACAGATGGCACAGTTGTCCACCACGATGTCCCAGGCCCAGAGCGCCACCGCGTTCCACTGTAACAGAACCACAACATTCAATTAGGGTTCTGTTAAGAGCACTTCAGGATTCAATTAGGGTTCCATGTTTATCAGGATTTAGTTTGGGTTCTATTAAGATTCTATTAGGATTCTTTAATGTCCGTTGAGGGTTCTATCAGAGTTCCATTACTGTTCTATAAAGAGTCTACAAGGAGCTCTTTGGAGTTCTGTATGGATTAGGGTTTTATGAATAGTCTATCAGAGTTCTTTAAAGGTTCTATTGGGATTGTTAAACGTTATCTTTAAGCCGCAGAGTAAAGGCTTGTGAGCAGCAGCTAATCCGAGTAGGACTCCATTTCATCTGGAGCAGAATCTCCAGACAGTTCCAGAAGAACCTGCTTCACATTAGACTTACAGAGCTTTAGTGCATTTACGGACAGTATTTAACATTTATTACGAATTTAACTAAAATTACATCTCGACTGAGAGGAAACACTGCGAACTCATGCTACATGCTAACAGGGAGCTAATGCTAAAGCTGCACTACGGAATAGGGAGGCTAATGCTAACCCCTTAGTTTCTAATGGAGGAGCTAAGCTAACGCTAACCCCTTGGTTTCTAAT
>JABMDN010000665.1:1984-26940 GCA_017165825.1 Hepsetus odoe | reverse complement strand
TATAATGTGTTATGTGGCAATTGTTTATGTTCCAGCAAAAATTAATAAATTTCTGTTTTTAAAAGATATCATATTGTTAGTCTTTGGTCATCACCCTTGCATTTTATTTTAGAAATAGACAATCTCAGCACTAGTCCTTGTTGTAATCCCATTGCTACTTTAAATGCATCCTTCACTTCTAGTGCAGAACTCCCCTCTGTAACACCTCATAAATATCCTGTATCACCTCTCTGCCATTCCTGACTTCCACATACAACACTACAAGTCCTCGTTATGCACAATGTAATATGAAGGATTGTGTTGTGCCTTAGAGGACTTTGAGGATTTCATTGAAATTTTAAAGATGCTTTTACAAATACAAAGTACCGCATTACATTGTGATGTTAAATATAAACTTGTACCTGTAGTTTGACTGGCCCATCACAGTTGTTATTTCTGGATCTATATCATTTTGCCTTTCCACCTCCTGTGAACATTAAACCAACAGTAATTTGTCGTTTAGCATATATTTATTTATCTTTATCCTAACTTGAAACATCTGTGATTTAATAATAAATCATACCTTAACCGTCTTTAATGAGGATGATGTGCTTGAAATCACTGGGATTATCAGATGCATGGTATTATTTCTTGATATCACATGCATAATCCTGTCAAAAAGCTCCAATGCCTGTGTAATCACAGGGCCAATGCCAGCAATGTAATATCTGTAATCACACTTCGCTAGGAGCCACTGCAATACACTCTCCTCCCCCCTGAT
The DNA here is from genome assembly GCA_017165825.1 of Hepsetus odoe. Taxonomy (NCBI): domain Eukaryota; kingdom Metazoa; phylum Chordata; class Actinopteri; order Characiformes; family Hepsetidae; genus Hepsetus; species Hepsetus odoe. The sequence goes on along the minus strand of JABMDN010000665.1, from coordinate 26,180 downwards.
GCATGTATCTCCACTGGTGAACACCACAATGACATGTTTCCAGAAACTTTGTCCAAAGATCTCCAGATCCTCCAGGACAAGTCTGATCTCTTCTGTGACCTCTCCATCATGATGAAAGGCAAGGACAACAGCATGGGGTCCAGGAGCAAGAATGGACTTTTCCCTCGGGAGAATCTTCTTGGCAGTGAAGAGATCAGTTTCAGTCACGTGCACAGTTTTTTTAGCTGTCTTTCCTTGAAGAACTGATGGTCTTCCACTACCCAGTGCTTCCTCACAATGAGAATGATTGACTAAGATAATGTTTCTTGCCGATTTCTCTGCTCCCTTGAACCCCAATAGCAAAACTCTAAACTCTGCAAGGAGAGGACTTTCTCCTGAAAAAGAAGGTTTAATAAGGATCATGCAGAAAATATTGATTGTCTTATTTTGCTTAACTTTTATTTTACACAAATGTTCTACTTACCAATTTCAGCAGCACTAGCCAAGGCGTTGTTGTAACACTCTGCTGCCTTGATATTTTCTCCATTTAATTCATGGATGAAACCTTTTATGGCATACGCTTTACTGTCATTGTCATTCTTAGAAAACCGATGTCTAACTATGGCTCTGAGCTCATTTTCACATTTCTTCCCCTCAGGTGTATCTACTTGCAGTCTTAGACCTTCCATGTAATGGTAAATCGCAAGCTGTTCGGATGCCTTGCTGTAAAGCTGATATTGGCCATACATGGCATGAACAATCTGGACATCCTTTTTCTCAATCGCAAGTTTAAATCCCTTCTGAAAAAGCATCTCAGCCTTCTGAATATCCCCAGTTTGTCCATATTGCACTGCCAGTTCTGCTAAAGCAGCAGTGAATGAAGGCTTCAGTGAAACTGCCCTTTCTAGATGGTTTATGCACCTCTGAAGGCAGCTCTGTGCATCCGAGTTATCAAATTTCTGACATGGCCCAAATTTCTTTTCGAAGGATTTTTTTTTTCCTTTGTAGCACAAAGCCAACTGATGATGTATGAAGGCTGAGTCAGGAGTGTGTTCTAGTGTTCTCTCCAGCTGATGAATAGCAAAGTCAAAGGATCCCAGTTTACGACTGAATTGGGCCACATATCTCATCACGTGAGGGTTTTCAGGCATCATCTCGAGTGCCTTCACCACTAAACCGATTGATTCACCAGACTGCTTCATCTGCTTGGACTTATTATGCACTTCAGCCTTGGAACTAACAGGACTCTTGTTTGTATCTAAGAGTCTAAGAGCCAATAACACGAGAAGTACAGCATCTTCTGGATTCAACTCAATGGCACGTCTGAGTTGTTGGACAGTCAGTGAGTCCTGTGAACCTGGAGGATCAATTGTTGTGCGATACAAAGCAATGGCATAACCTGTACTTAAGTCACTGTCTCCTGGATTCATTTCCAGAGCTTGTCTGAAGGATTCTGCAGCACCATCGTAATATTTTCTGGAAAACTTAAGAAAGGCCCAGCCTTTTTCCCTGAGAACCTCAATTTGAACTTCATTACTGGATCCTGCAGTGACCTTCACACTGATTTGGTCCAATAGCTCTAAATAGCTTTCAACCATGGAAAAATTCTTCATGTGGAAGTGCAAACAGGCTAAGTCTCCATAAGTAACTGTGAGAAATTTATAACTGTTCATTCCATAGAATTGTTCCACTAGTTGCTCAGACTTTTGAAGATTTGCAAGCGCTGCATGCAGATCGTCATAGAGGAAACACACAAATGCCTTTGAGCTGTAGGCACGAGTGACTCTCACTTTCTCATATTCCAATTCTATTTGCTCATCTAGGCGGTTCACCAAGTCTTCAAGACTAAAATCCTCTTCTTTCAGATCCCAAGTAAAATGAGACTCCAGCTGAAGCAGCCTGGTCTTTAAGGCATCCATAAGGCTGTAATTTAAAAAAGAGAGAGAATTTCAACATTTGGAAAGGACTTGACATGATTCATAATGATCTTCACACAGTTCACATAGAAACAGTTAATTCAGAGTAGGACATCACAACACCTCATGCAACCAAATTTATAAAGGTAGTAGAGCCTGGAAAAAATGTAAATCTTAGTAAATCTGGATTTTCATGATAAACATAATTTTTTCTAACATTTAGATACATTTCATTGGAGAAGAAGAAGCCAGAAGCCCTGCAAAACTCTGAATACATTTTAATCAACATGTCACACACTGCACTCAGTCTTTCTTTGTAAAACATGGGCTCATGACAATGTCATGATATACAGAAATATTACTTATTCCCTTTTCATTGAGATACACTCACTAGGGATTACACGGGTTCAGTCAAAACCACTTTGCCCCTAATTCAAGTAAAAGTGGACACTGATTGGGACAGTACCTTGTTTAAGGGTTTTAAAAATATGAAAGGGTTTGATTAGTGGCATAGCCACATTTTGGTGTACAAGAGGACCAGACTTATGCAGCTGGAAGAATACAGGTGATAAAAACACTAATTTTCATAGCTGCTTGTCCTAATTAGGGGGTGATAAATACAGGTGGTTACAAAATTTTAGCCTTCCCCTTTTCACATTACGTGTTTTGAAATGCTGGACCAGTGCAGATTTGTTTTTATTTGTTAAATCTCAATAATAATAATAAATAAATAAATAAAATATATACTCATTTGCATGAAAGGTGGTTATTTAAAGTCTATGTGTAAGGAGAAAAGCATGATGTTGAAAGAGGACCTGAGCAGATGATGGCAGGATCTGGAAATCAGTTAAAACCAGTTTTATCTGAAGGAGCAAAACAAAAGACAGGAGGTGACAGTAGTCCAGGGGATCCTTAGCTGAAGACTGGGAGGTTTTGGGATGGGAGCCTGGATCTGTTTTATCTCCAGCACCATCTGATCCCTGAGCAGCTCCTGAGAGATTCCCTGACTGCTGGCAATGCTCTGGATGAGAGTGTCTGATAAATACGGCAAAAAAAAAAAAAAGATTCACAGTGAACCCCATCCATCCAAACAGATCTGATATTTCACTTTATTCCCATATCCCTTACCTAATCTAACCTTCTGTCCTTCTGTCACTTCCCTAACTCACTCCCTCTCTCACTCTCTCATTCACATTCTCCTTATAACTCCACACTGTGAAGATTATTTTATCAGTAAAGCCAGTTTTTTTTTTTTTTTTCAGTAAAGCCAGTGAAACAGCAGTCTAACACAGTTAAGCTGAGACTTACCTTTTATCAGCCTCGGTCAGAAATGAAAATGAAACCAGTTTACTGCCTCCGACACCCTCAATCAAAGGACCAATCAGAGCTCTGTCCACTGTTGACATCATATAACAGTCACAGTCATACCGTTTTGCAATTGGCTGCTACTGCTGGTCGCTCAGGCTTTCACTGCACAGTCCCGAACCAGAGCTGTCAGTCAGCTGGTGGAACTCCATATATGGTCATGGAGAGGCAGGGCATTGTGAGAAAAAAGGTCCACATTCACAGTTAGTGTGATTTAGTAATGGACAGCACAAAGAAACATTGTATGCCATTTTTTTCTGATTTGTATCTCTACTTATATTTAATCTTTTTTGTTCTCGGTTGAGGTGGTCCCGGTCTGTGTGGAGTGGACATCCTGTCCCCATGTCTGTGTGAGTTTCCTCCAGGAGCTCCGGATTCCTCCCATCATCCAAAGATATGAAAGTGGATTGGAGATGCAAGTGAGGGTGTGAGAGTGTTTGTGTGTGTTTCTGCCTTGTGTGAACTGGTGACCTGTTCAGGGCGTCCCATATAAACTGGGATAGACTCCATCACCGGTTGCCCCCGTGATCAGGACAGACTGCTCAGAAAATAAGTGAGTGAGATGAGGTAAGGGATAAAGATAATAAAATGTCTGTACAAAGAAGCATTAAAGCATGATCATATATATACTATAGCAATATGGTTTAGTCCTGTTAAGCTGCAGGATTGGCTGAGCCTTTAATTAAGATTGAGCAGCCCAGATGACTCATAACCTCCTTGGACAAGAAGTGGTCCACAATAAACACTTTAACTTAAATCCCCCCAATGTGCCAAACAGCCCAGTCTCAGGCTTCAGTCTCAGAGAGAGGAGTCCTTTTATATTTTGTGGTACATTACATGCATTGATGAAAATATCTTACATATCTCAAATATTTTATCTCCAAAGGTCCAGACTGTCTTCTGTTTATAAGCTCTTCAGGAAGATTTGGAAACTGTTCAAAATCAGAAGGACAGTGTTTTTGTCTCTCATTATCAGTACAGTCTCTGTACCTGAACAGTTTAATTGTTTTTTGTTTTTGTTGGTTAATCCTCACAATGATCTACGTCTGAACCTTCAAGCAGAACATAGCATCTAGCTGACAACATGAAGCAGTGAAGAAACAGCTGTAGATGATCAGGTGATTTGTTTACTGCTGATGCTGAACACTGGGTGGAACCTCATTATCTAGAACCTTGTATCTTTAGACACTTAGCCACTAAACATTTGTTCCCTTTTCTTTCATTTAATTAATTGTGCGACAAAGAGAAGTTAGACAGACATTAATATTATTTCTGCAACAACAAGCTGACTCCTGAACAAAATACAGAAAATTGAAGGGATATAAGCTGTCTCAGGTAAGAGCTTAGTTTGTCTTGGAAAATAAATCACCATGTTGTTTGTTTTAGTTTGTGTAACTTTTTTAAAGAAAGAATCCAGACTGTGGAGAAAAGGTATGTATTGAGTGTGATGTCCATGACAGGAGAACTAGTAAAGACAGGGATGAAAGTGAAGCAGTGAAGTTAATGTTCATTATTTTCAGTAGATTGTTTTTATTGGAGTTGAGGCTCCAGGCTTTAGTTCAAGGCTTTAATAGTCTTTGAATTCTATTAATATGGAATGAGATTCAGTTCACTTTCAGCACAAACAGACACTATAAACTTCCTTCAGAGTAGACACGTCTCACTTTCTACTCTCAGTACACTCCTGAACATTTTACTTTATACTCTCAGTACATTCCTGTACTTTTTACTTTTACATTTCAGGACCTTCAGAGTCATTTTTAATCACAATCTGATGTAATGTAAGCATGAGACATCAGTAAAAAGACTGTTATTGAAAAGGGCTAGGATTTAGCCCCAGGATTGAGAGGTTGTGGGTTCAAATCTCAGATCAGTAGGTTGCCCTGAGTTACTGTCACAGTGGCGGGGGGCATGAAGGACATCAATGCTAGTCCAAGGCATAACTTTTATTCATAGATTCACCAAAAACAAGACACAAACTGGACCAGAATCACCCGTAATCATTTTATTTTCTCATCTACTTCAATTATCAATTCGGGTGTCACACTGGCGCACAGGCCCCTCACTGTACTGTAGACTTTACAGCTTAACAGAAGCGTTTACAGCTTTACTGCAGTTTAGAACAGTAGAAAGTGTGTCAGGAGTGTGTCATCTGTTCTTCAAACTCTTTACATTATTTACATCCTGAGTTTAATAGAAGTGGTTTATAACCTGATTATAGTTTATGTATGTTTTTTGAATGGTGTGTGCATAAACTTTAACGTTGTTTGGCTCCTAAAGTTTAATTAGATTAAGTTTATCATAGGATATTTAGTGATATTTGCGCCGTTTCAAACTGTGACTGTGATAAAAAAAAAATTTTTTTTAATTAAAAAAAAACATTGCAAACCCGGACTGCGATACTACCTGTAAACAGTAAATATGTTTGTTTGTTTTGATCTGGAAGAACTAAAGGATAACTCAGACGAGCATTTTATCTACATCAGAATTCAGGAAAATAATTTACAAATCTCTCTAATCTGGTTGGAAGGTAGTGTACTGTGGGCGGAGCTGGTGAGACAGGGGGCGGAGTCAGTGCCTGTGACCATACGTTAGTGAGCAGGTGGAGGTTCGGAGACTTTGGACTCGCCGATGACTTTAAGGGGAAATGGCGTCTGAAAAGTGAGAGAATTTGGAGAACCCGTTTTGGAACCTTTTCTGAACACTTTCCAGCTCTGCACCTAATTTATGTGGCACCCATACATACATCTGTGTCAACTTACAGCATGTTCACTTTACTCTACACACAACTTTCTGAGCTCCCCCTCAGTTTCTGTTAATTTATTCTAATCTTCAGTCTAATTCTGCTCTGAGCACACACACACACAGCCGACTGATGTAGTGCTGTTCACCTTCTTTCCTGTTAATATCCCAGAAGAGCATTCCTCATTGAGAATCCTACAACCTCATCATTGTTCATTATACTCTTTTTTTTTTTTTTTTTTTTTTTTTTTTTTACATTCATTTTAAGCTGAAAATCTCTCTCTCTCTTTCTTATCCAGTCAGCAGTACAGGACGTACCTCCTTTTGTCCTTTTTGCAAAAAAGATTCCATTCAGTCTTCCTCACCACCTGCTCTGGAGATATTGAAATCCAGAGTGCAGTTAATGCTGCTAAAAGAGAAAGGGATGAGCTGCTGCATCAAGGCAGAGTGTAGGAGTACAGCATCGTCAGGCAGATCCTGGACAGTCCAGACTCTGTTTGTGGGTACAGAGGGTTTTTCACTCCCTTCATACTCTCGTGCTTTAACATTTTATTTCTGAGAAAATTCACATTCTGGTTTTCTGAAGTTTGATTAAGGAGCTGAAGGACAGAGGGAATGTGGTTCACAACATCCCTCCAGAACAACAAGCTCCCTCCAATATGAGCAAACCAACTGAGTTCCCTTTGTCGAGAGAGCCTCTGGGAATGGTCAGAGTACTCTGGGGAGCTTAAGCAGAAGTAAATCATTGTTGGTGTCTCCTTTTTGTCCAGCATCAAAATGCTGCAAAAAGCTCAGCAGTTCTTTTTAACACTTTAACACTAGTGTTTATTTCAATGGACCGTCCCCCTTTCCTGGCACCAAGAAACACACACACACACACACACACACACACAGAGAGCTGTTTACTCCTGTGCCAACATGCATTCAGGTTGTTAAGCTACAATTTACAATCAAAAATATTGCAATAAAAGCAATCATTTATTTCCAATTGGCACAATTTCCAAATGTTTCACAATACTATATAATTCTTGATCTCCAGAGGGGCACGAATTTCAGATAGTTCTTAGCAAACCATTTCAACATGGGCATACACTTACTCAGATCATACACTTGGGGACTTCTGTCCCCTTGCCTGCAAAGCGAGGATTATGCATCTCCTGCTTGGATGTCAGAGAACTATAGCCTGTTCCTCAGTGGTCTTCATTCTGGATTCAAGAGCATTAAGTTGTGTAGATATCACCTCCAGTTTCCCCTTCACAATTCCCTCTTCCCTCACCAGTGAGACACACATGTCCAGTAGACAAGTCGATGGCGTATGGCGTGCATTCTGTCCCATGTTCGGTGCTGTGTGAGCTGTTGCCAGGAGACTGTAAAGTAACACGAGAAGAGTTGCAGTAGCCCTCATTTCTAATCTCTGAGGAAAGGAATCAGACTGTATTTTAGTCTGAATGGTTTGTCTTCAGAATGCACATTTATACACACCGGATCAATATTTACTTTGGGTTTAGCCATTAAATAAAGTTAATTATTTACTTGAAGTGTCAGCGGCATTGTTTCCATTGTTTGTTAAATCTTTTTTTCTTTTTTTTTTAGCCTTATGTAAAGATCTAGCATGAGGGTGATTACTGGAATAAAAGAGGACATCTGGGCGATCCTTACCCTTTGATGTAACATGGACGTCCCCCTCTACAGACCAGTGTGGTACTTTTCCGTTATTCTAGTATAAAAGTGCGACGTGTCTCCTCTGAAGGATGTTTGCAGTGTGTGTTTGTGCTGAAAGTGAACTGAATCTCACTCCATGTTAATATAATTCAAAAGACTATTAAAGCCCCAAACTTCAACTCCAATAAAACAATCCACTGCAAACCATGTACATTAACTTCACTGCATCACTTTCATCCATGTCTCTACTACATCTCCCGTCACAGACATCACACTCAATTCACGCCTTTACTTAACCATACTCTCTCCCTGTCTTCTCTATTATGTCTCCTTCTGTCTGTCCTGCACAGATGTACACTTGTGTAAGTGTGCAACAGCGTAACGGTGGTGGGGTGCAGGTAGGACGTCAACACAGAGCCAGTGGTCCAGAACATAACTTTATTATCCATAGTCACAAATCCAGATACAGGGACCTTGAAACACCACAATTAACTTACGGCTTCGCCTTGTGAATGAGCCACTCCCTGTTCTGACTCATTGGGGCTTAAATAGTCAGCCCCAATGATGCACACCTGTGTCTTCATGAGCTCAGGTATGCTCAGTCAGAACAGAGCGCCCTACCAAACATGAAGCCCAAACGGTGACATAGAGGGACTGGTATTAAAGTGTTGTCGTTACGTCTTTTTTAAACTGAAATCAGACTTGATGTTTGATTGATGTCCAGTGACATAAAATAAAAATAAGGATAATAGACTTCCTGATATTTGTGTTTAAAATGTAGGGAAAGAGAAACAAAAATAGAAAATTAGAAAAAAATTAAAAAGTACAGATACAGTTCATGAAGTCTGGGAAATGTTTATACTTTCCTACTTCCCACCTTTTCAAAGGGTTGTGGGATTTCAGGGTTAGTATGCTTAAGTTATCCTATAAAACAAAGCATTACTTTATTTTTTCATTACATAAGGTTGAATGACTGTAACACCCTGCTGTCTGAATTTAACATTTACATTTACGGCATTTAGCAGACGCTCTTATCCAGAGCAACTTCCATGTCCTTATTGCAGGGACAGTCCCACTGGAGCAACTCAGGGTTAAGGGTCTTGCTCAGGAACCCAGTGATGCTAGTGCCAGAGGTGGGATTCAAACCCGGGACCTCTTGATCCAGAGGTCCAAAGCCAAGTATCCTACCACTAGACTACAACCACCCTAATTTTCATGCAAGAGTGTAAAGAAATAATGATCTCCAGACCAAACATTTAGTCTAAACTTCAGCAGACAAAGTGCTCAGAAGTGGCATCATATCAGTCAACATTACACTGGTAGCCAATCAAATGTGTGTCAATTCCCTTTTACCTAGAAATGTTCCTGCTACAGCAGGGGGTAGCAGGAAAGACCCTGCCTCTGGAATATCTTTCCTGCCAGAGGCCATCTCAGTTTTTAAGTCAAGGTTAAATTTTTTTTAGTTTATTTAGACATTTGATAAAAGCTGCTTATTTGGGGGTTCAAGAATGAAAAGACACACTGAGATGTTAATGCTGTCATGTATGGAGCAGAGGGGACACACTCTCAGGTACAGAAGTGGGTAGTTAAGGTCCAGTTTAGGTCTTGACTGCAGTTGGAATAAAATCTTTTAACAAAAAATCTTTTAAATTACCGACATCTGCTCCTGTGTCTGTACTGCTTTATGTAAACCTGCAAGAATAACCTTCTGCCGCTCATCCTCTCTTTTATCATCCTTCACTAGTTTATATTCATCCCTGTGCACTTTGCTTTGGGGCTTGGATCCAGACTCTTTGTGACTAAAACTAAACCAAACTTTATTATAAAAAAAAAGGACACACGAATGACAGAAATAGCAAGCTGCAAAAAACCCATGAAGACAAACACAAAATAAAACTGTTTCCAGGGATTCCTTTAAGTAACTGTGGGTCAGTCTTTTGCTGCCGCTTGTCCCAAACAGGGTCGCGGGGGAGTGCTGGAGTCCAACCCAGCGCACACAGGGCGAGGACAGGGGACACACCCTGGACAGGTCGCCAGCCCATCGCAGGGAGGAGCGAGACGGGGACGGCACCTTGCTCAAGGGTACCTCAGGGCAACCTATTGGGAAGGGGTTCGAACCCCCGATCATATGGCCAACACCCTGACCACTAGGCCACCACTGCCCCTTAACTGTGGGTAAAATATGTAAAAAATATGGGAGACAACACAGCATGTATATAGTGGATGATGCCTTATATATTTTCTGTTGTTGTTAGAGAAGTATGTTTGACATTTTTCCAACATTTTTCCTATCCAGAGCAACTAACTATTAGTTCATGCTTTAGCTGGCTAGGTGTCTTGCCCAAGGTTATAGGTCAGTGTAGTACAGAGTGCTTGTCCAGGTTTGGAAGGGAAATGAAACACCAATGCAGTTGTGGTGACATGATGGTGCCACACATGATCACCCCACAGCTAGAATATTGTCACGATGAAAAGAAAACTTGTCTCCAGTTTTTCAGTTATATTTTTCCGCATCATTTCATGCAGCCACCACCATCATGTGAACTATTCACATGGGAAAAACCTTTTAAACTGATTTTAATATAATTGTTTTATGTCAACCTTTATTGAAAGGAAAGAATGTTGCTGCTTTCTGTAAATCTCATTTTTCTGTTCTTATTTTTATGAGAAACGGGTATTGCATCCTTTTTGACCAGTGGTTTTCTGAGGGCCATTTCTCAGAAATCTACTTCTAAACCCATAATCTCAGCTTCCAAAATGACTGCACTGATGATATGTTCACTTCTTACCACATTCTGATGGCTTTTACAATAACAGCTCATAATTTTTTTTACTAAAAAACAATGAGTAACTTTTAGATTCCTTCTCTAGAGTTTGTCTCACAGTTAAAAGAATACTTTCGTTTTAATGTCATCAAGAGGCTGGTTGGAATTTTTTGGCATTTTTGAACCCACATTTTAAAAAAAACCTGCAAGACTCTTATTAGTAATCAGCTGATGAAAATGATGGAGCTAAATGAAATTCACATCTAATGATAAACTTTGGAAGAAGTCTTCTTCTTTTTTTTTCAGCTGATCCTGTTAAGGGGTTGCCACAGTGGATCAGCTGTCTCCATTTCATCCGGTCCTCTGCATCTTCCTGCTTCAAACTGACCACCTGCATGTCCTCTCTGACCACGTGCATAAACCTCCTCTAAGGTCTTCCTCTTCTCCTCTTTCCTGGCAGCTCCATCTTCAACCTCCTCCTTCCAATATAATCCTCATCTCTTTTCTGGACATGTCCAAACCAATGCAACCTTGCTTCTCTAACCTTGTCTCCAGGATGTCTAATCTGAACTGTCCATCTAATATACCCATTTCTAATCCTGTCCATCCTCGTAACACCCAACAAAAATCTCAGCATCTTTAACTCTGACACCTCCAGCTCTGCCTCCTGTCTTTCGTCAGTGCCACCACCTCCAACCCATACAAAATAGCTGGTCTCACTACTGTCCTGTAAACCTTCCCTTTTACTCTAGCTGGTACGCACCTGTCACAATTACTTCAGCTACTCTTCTCCACCCATTCCAACCTGCCTGCACTCCCTTCTTCACCTCTCTTCCACACTCACTCACTCGTTACATTGAACTGCTGAAGTAATTAAACTCCTCCACCTTTGTTATTCAAACTCATGTATTCTGTCTTTGCCCCACTCCCTTTCATTCCTCTCCTCTCTAGAGCAGATCTCCATCTCTCCAGGTTCTCCTCAAGTCACTCCCTACTCTCACTGCAGATCACAATATCATCAGCAAACATCATCGTCCACGGAGACTCCTGTCTAACCTCGTCAGTCAACCTGTCCATTACTATTGCAAACTAGAATGGGCTCAGTGTTGATCCTTGATGTAATCCAACCTCTACCTTAAATGCATCTGTCACTCCCACTGCAGATCTCACCACTGTTACACTGCCATCATACATATCCTGAACTACTCTCGCATAAAGTACTGTGCAAAAGTTTTAGGCAGGTGTGGAAAAAATGCTGTAAACAAAGAATGCTTTCAAAAATGGAAGTGTTAATCATCCATCAACAAAATGCAGTGAATGAACAAATGAGAAATCTAAATCAAATCAATATTTGGTGTGACCACCCTTTGCTTTCAAAACAGCATCAATTCTTCTAGGTACACTTGCACACAGTTTTTGAAGGAACTCGGCTTTAGATTTTTCTTTTGTTTGCTCACTTTGCATTTTGTAAATTGATTAAAATAAACAATTATTATTTCTATTTCTGAAAGCATTCTTTGTTTACAGCATTTTTTCCACACATGCCTAAAACTTTTCCACAGTACTGTATTTCTCTGTAACACCAGACTCCCTTATACAAAACCACAACTCCTCTCTAGGCACCCTGTCATATACTTTCTCCAAGTCCAAAAAGGGACAATGCAACTCCTTCTGACCTTCTCTGTACTTCTCCATCAACACCCTCAGAGCAAACATTGCATCTGTAGTGCTCTTTCCCAGCATAAAACCATACTGCTGTTCACTAATCTTCACCTCTTTTGTTAACCTAGCTTCCACTACTCTGTCCCATAAATTCATGCTGTAGCTGATCAGCTTTATCCCTCTATAGTTACTACAGCTCTGTGCATCACCCCTATTCTTGAAAATCGGTACCAGTACACTTCATCTCCACTCCTCAGGCATCCACTCACTTGCCAAGATTGTGTTAAACAATCTGGTCAGAAACTCAACTGCCTTCTCCCCTAAACACCTCCATACTTCCACTGGTATGTCATCCGGTCCAACAGCCTTTCCATTCTTCGTCCTCTTCATCACTGCCCTTACTTCCATCTTGTTTATTTGCTGCATTTCCTGGTTCACTCTCCTCACATCATTCAACCTTCTCTCTCATTTTCTTCATTCATCAACCCCTCTAAGTATTCCTTCCATCTGCTCAAGACGCTCTGTCCACCTGTGCGTACTTTTTCATTTCTATCTTTAATTGCCCTGACCTGTTGCACATCTTTCCCAGATCTGCCTCTCTGTCTAGCCAATTGGTAAAGGTCCTTTTCTCCCTCTTTACTGTCCAACCTCTCATACAATTCACCAAACACCTTATCTTTGGCCTGCTTTCTTCACCCTGCAGTTCATCTCCTTCTACACCTGTCTACTTTCTTCATCTCTCTGACTGTCCCATGTTTTCTTTGCCTCCCTCGTCTTCTGTATAAACTCCTGGACTTCTTGGTTCCACCACCAGGTTTAATGCAAGTCATCAACATTCTTCTCAACACTGTGCTTCGCAGTCACTTTCTTCTTTTTTCCACTTCGTTGGAAAAAATGTTTTGCAAAATAACTGCAAGCACAAATGCGAGCACAACACCGAAGCTTCCACTGCGAGCTAACTGCTTAAAGGGAACAAGTGAGATGCGGGATGCTGGGCAGATGTTGTTCACTGCGCCATCTAGTGGTGGGTATCTGAAGCATAAACCAAATTTTAGCTCTCAACAAAAACAGCTGAGAGACAGCTCGTATCTCAAAAAACTCATTAGCTGGGACACTCGTAAGTCATCCTGAAAAGGAACGAACCCACAGATGTACTGACCAGCAGTCAATCATGAAAAACATCTGCTGATGGCAGGCAAACTGTGAAAAGTGTAAAGAAAACCCCCACAACGACAATCAGTGACATCATGAAGAAGCTCCACTAGGCAGGGGTGCAGGCATCACAATCCACTGTTCAAACTAGTCTTCAAGAGCAGAAACATAGCAGCCATACCACCTTAAACCCAGGGAGTAGGCACCTTTGGGGAGGGGTACTGTAACGATCCTGTACCAGTAGAGGGTGCCCTGCTCTGATTGTGCACACCTGGGCATTGGGTGCCAGGTGTGCCTCATTGGGGGCTGGCGTTATAAGCCCCAGTGACTCAGAGCAGAGCGCTGGTCATTCTGTGTGTACACTGTGTGATTATTCGTGTTATGTTTTACACTTGTTACGTTTAGTTTAAGTTCTGTGCACTTTATCCATCATTAAAGTCCAGTATGAAGCTCTTGGCTCTGTGTTGGTGTCCAGCCCACAACACCACATCGTGACACTATGTGTGGAGCAATAATCACAAATGGAAGAAAACAAATATTCATTCTTAACAATCTTAATTGAACTGAAGATTCACCTCCAGAACCCTAGATTAGCACCCACACAGACTTCACTTAATAAGCCTGCTGTAATCTAAATCCTCACTTTTCAAGCTGACTCTCTTTCTCCCAGTCTTCTTTTCTTTTCTCTATCAAGAGCACAAATGAAATGCTCAGATTCAAGTAGGAACTCTTGATCTTTTGATCAATCTTTTTATCAGACCCTCCCATAAACTGACAAATGATGAGATTCTAACTCATCTGAAAGGCAAATGTGTTGTACATTGAGTTTACAGGAAACTCCTGAAGGTCAAAAGCATAAAACCAGTTTGATTTTCTGATGCGGATAAGTGGATGGAGTGCAAAATATATCTCAAATCCTCCATCAAATTTCTAAAGATTAATCCATGCTAATCTGCCTGATGGTTGGAAGAGATCATAAAAATAAAAGATGGTCTTCGATGGCCCAAGACTCTCAATGATTGTAAATTGATTGGTGTTATATATTATAATGTAATGTATGGGTTTTATGAGTCTGTGGTTTTCTATCAGCGCTCTACTCTTCATCTCCAAACAGAATTCAGTATCAACTGGGATTAAGATACATTTCATGTGTGTTTGTGTGAGACTTTATGTAGGATAGTGTTTTCATCTCAGCCATAAAAGGCAGGTGTGTGTAGGTTGTTGTTCATGTGAACTGATTAAACCAGTAGAATCAGTAGGGCAACCCTGGCCCTTTATGGAGAAACCTGGACACCTCACCCCATCCCATTTTTAGAAGACAGCGCCTCTAGTGGTAACAAAAGGCTTTCTCTTGAATTGACTCTACAGGTGCGCACTGCTGACGTCATAACTCCGAGCTGAGTTGCGAAAGGTGCGCTTTTTCTTTTTCTTACTGCTATAGCTGTAGTCTGGAATGAACAAACAACTCTGCGGTTTGTTTGTGGCCACTGCTTTAACAACGCACGGATGATCCACCTGAATGCCGTTAGAGTTAATAAAATTGCTGCTGTTGCTTACCAGTTATGAACACGACAGCAGTTTGGGTTTTCAACAGAAATCAAGATGAATAGCAGTGTGACAGTGGGGGAAACGAGGCTTCCGAATGAAGGAGGTGAGGAGTGTTGTGCTAAGTAAGGAGGGGCTTTTAAATCAAAATGGAGGTTCCTAAAGGGGCATTCTAAAACTCTGCACCTAAACTGAATTTATGTTTAAACAGGCAGAACAAAAGTGACCACAACATCAGCTGACCAGTACATACACCTTTATTTAGTGAGACACAGAAAAGGAACCCTACCCAGATATACAGTGTGCTGAATAAAGAGTGACTGCAGTTACAATAAATATGGTCCAAAAAAGGATAACAGAGAGGTTTTCTCAAAGGACAACAAGTAGTCTCTAAACCCAGCCTCAGGAAAGACATGAACAGAAATATATAAACATTTCACAAGAAAGAACTGATGAATGAATGAGTCAAAAACCAAACTAAAGAATACATCCCTCAGTTAAGCATGTAAATGAATGGATAATAATCAAATTACTGCTGAACATAAAATAACAAAACTGTCACTTAGTCAAGTTAATATTAAGAAAAATTAACACAAGCAAGAGTGTGTGTTTGTAAGAATTTATCACTATATAATCCAGCTAAATTTCTGGAACTTTTACTTTCTTTTATACAGTTTCACTCTCCATCGTCCAATTAAAAGGCAGTTGCTGATCCATTGAGAAAGAATGTTGACGTGGCGCATCTCCATGGTTTTGCATCTTCTACCGAAAGTACCACACCCTGCTGGAGTGTTTCAGAAGCAGAGTATGTTGTCTAGATTATGTTTTGGGTTTTTTTTCCATGTTTCAGCCATGATGAGCTGTGCTGTTAAAGGCTTGTTCCCTTCAATGCATGTTTCCTCACCTTCGTCTTAGCTCTCCTTTTCTCTTTCTGTTCTGTCTATCTGGCATTCAGCACCCATCCTTTCTCCAATTTCTTCTGGAGTATCTCACTTTTCTTCTTGCAGTGGGCCCCAGTGATCACCTCATCTTCCTCAGCTGAGATTAAGCAACACTGTGTGTGTGTGTGTGTGTGTGTGTGTGTGTGTGTGTGACTATGTAGGACAGTGTGTCCATCTCAGCCATAAAAGGCAGGTGTGTATAGGTTATTGTTATTCTGCAAGTTGCAACAGGTGTGCTCTACCTGAGGACCCCAGAACTGAAGCACTTCTGTAATGGTACGTGTTTTTTTTCCTTTAGTCTGAGATGAAGGGATGTTTAAACTGACCAATTCTGGCTGCAGGCTGCAAAAGTGCTTCACACATTTACACTTCTTCTGTTTCGTTGTCCACATATTGATTTGTTTTACACCAGTTGCTCTTCCTGATGCAACCTTCCCAGTTTGTTTGGGCTTGGGACTGGCATGAAGAAATACACAAGCTTCTGCATCCCTAGTGGCTAGACTTCACACATTTATACTGAAGAAGAGATAAAAAACAGTCAACAAAGTCTAACTCCAACTAAAACAAGTTTAAAAGGATTATAGTCCGGTGTACGATCAACCATTTTTACCAAACAGGTGCTAATGACCATCAATGTCACACGTAGGTTGAAACACAGTCATTAACTGAAACAGAAATAGCTGTGTAAGAGGCTTAAACTGGGTGAGGAACGGCCAAACTCTCATACCAAGGTGAGGTTGTGGAAGACTGTGCAAGATTGAGCACAGCAACAAGACACATGATAGTTAAACTGCATCAGCAATGTCTCCCCCAGACAAAGATTTCAAAGTAGACTGGGGTTTGAGTTTGTGCTGTTCAAGCTCTTTTGAAGAAGCACAAAGAATTGGGCAACATTGAGGATCGTACACGCAGTGGTCAGCGAAACTTAGTGAAGCAGATGACAGATACATCAAGCTCATTACCCTTCGAAGATGTGCAGCAGTGCCATCAGCTCAGAACTGGCAGAAACCAGTGGGACCCAGGTACACCCATCTACTGTCCGGAGAAGTCTCGCCAGAAGTGGTCTTCATGGAAGAGTTGCAGCCAAAAAGCCATACCTCCGACATGGAAACAAGGCCAAGCGACTCAAGTATGCACGAAAACATAGGAACTGGGGTGCAGAAAAATGGCAGCATGTACTCTGGACTGATGAGTAAAAATTTTAAATATTTGGATGTAGCAGAAGGCAGTTGGTCCGTCAAAGGGCTGGAGAGCGGTACAATAATGAGTGTCTGCAGGCAACAGTGAAGCATGATGGAGGTTCCTTGAACATTTAGGGCTGCATTTCTGCAAATGGAGCTGGAGATTTGGTCCAGAATTATGATGTTCTCAATGCTGAGAAATACAGGCAGATACTTATCCATCATGCAACACCATCAGGGAGGCATAAGATTGGCCCCAAATTTATTTTGCAGCACGACAATGACCCCAATCATACAGCCAAAGTCATTAAGAACTATCTTCAGCGTAAAGAAGAACAAGAAGTCCTGGAAGTGATGGTATGGCCCCAACAGAGCCCAGATCTTAACATAATAGTGTGTGTCTGGGATTACATGAAGAGACAGAAGGATGTGAGGAAATAAATGATTAACACTTCCATTTTTGAAAGCATTCTTTGTTGTTTACAGCATTTTTTCACACCTGCCTAAAACTTTTGCACAATACCGTGTGTGTGTGTGTGTGTGTATATATATGAGTTTATCCACTGTGAACATGGATGAGAATACTAGCGCCACAAAATCAAAAATAAATCTTTTCACAATATATTAGTGTATATATACCCTCTCATCCACCGGGGTAAACCCCAATGTACTGGCCCCAAGGCGAGGGGCAATAAGTATGCCCACACCTGCTCGGCACCTCTCACCTGTGGCAACTCCAGAGTAGAAGAGAGTCCAGCCCATCTCAAGGAGACTGGTTCCAGAGTCCAAGCTGTGCGTCGAGGTGAGTCCAACTATAACTAGCCGGCGCACTAGCTCAGGCTCCTTCCCCACCAGAGAGGTGACATTCCACGTCCCTAGAGCCAGTTTCTGCACCCGAGGATCAGCCCGCCAAGGCCCCCATCTTCGGCCACCGCCTGACTCACATTGCACCCGACCTCTTTGGCCCCTCCCACAGGTGGTGAGCCCATGGGAAGGGGGACCCACGTTGCCTCTTCGGGCTGAGCCCGGCCGGGCCCCATGGGTGAAGGCCCGACCACCAGGCGCTCGCCATCGGGCCCCACCTCCAGGCCTGGCTCCAGAGGGAGGCCCCGGTGACCCACGTCCGGGCAAGGGAAAACATCTTCCAAAGATCTTTCTTGTCATAACTGCTCATCTGAACCGCTCTTTGTCTCTTCCCTCACCTAGGACCTGTTTGTCTTGGGTGCCCCTACCAGGGGCATAAAGCCCCCAACAACATAGCTCCCAGGATCATTGGGACACGCAAACCCCTCCACCACGATAAGGTGGCGGTTCGAGGAGAGGAACAAGAGAGAAATCTAATCAGTATTTGGTGTGACCACCCTTTGCCTTCAAAACAGCATCAATTCTTCTAGGTACACTTGCACACAGTTTTTGAAGGAACTCGGCTGGTAGGTTGTTCCAAACATGACTGTGTTTCAACCTACGTGTGACATTGATAATCATCAGCACCTGTTTAGTAAAATTGGTTGATCATACATATAATCCTACAATCCTACATACGTATAATCCTACAAATTCCTTGACTTTGTGCAATTGTACCTATAAGAATTAATGCTGGTTTGAAGGCAAAAGTTAGTAACACCAAATATTGATTTGATTTAGATTTATTTGCATTTTGTAAATTGATAAAAACAATCATTATATTTCTGAAAGCATTCTTTGTATTTTTTCACACCTTTTGCACAGTACTGTAAGTCTGGAACTTTTTCTAAGTCAGAAATCAAATGAAGTCAAAAAATCAAACAAAGTCAGAGAGATGCGGCATAAACTGAAGAGTTTCATCAGGCGTGGTCCAGTGGGAGCAGCTCCAAATGCTCATCCCAACTTCGGACTTTAAATACATTTCAATCATCTTTGTTCTCCTTGAAATTTACATGAATCCATCCCATTAACAGTTTTCCACCAATATTACTCAATGCTGTCATGATAAACACCTCAGTTTCCTCAGCTTTACCACTTCACCAACAATAGACAAAGGCCTCTTCACTGATGGCTCCCTGTTTTATCCACCACCAGCATTTCAAGGTTTCTTCCTATCCAGTTTCAAAAGAGAGAATACATGAGTGTGAGCAAAAGGGAGGAAAGTAGAGTGGTTAGGATGCAGGTGACAAAGTTGGAGAAATTAAAATACTTGGGATCATCAGTTCAGAGTAATAGCGAGTGCAGAAGAGAGGGCAGGCAGGTTGGAATGGGTAGAGAAGAGTGGCTGGAGTGATCTGTGACAGACAGGAAGGTTTACAGGACAGCAGTGAAACCAGCCATGTTGTATAGGACAGTGGCATTCCAGGTATGGTCTCCAGAATCTGTTGTCTCTCTGGTTATGGTAGTAAAATACCTGTAATACCTATTCCAGACATAGGAGTCAGTAAAGAGGACTATAGGCCCTTAAAAAAAGTAGAAGAAAACTCTGGTGAGCAACATCACCTGTTTGGATTGTGCCTGCTCTTTGGAGGTCTTGTGTTGGGAAACCACTGTTTTCAAGTCCAGTGTGAGTACAAAGCTATTGCTGTAGGATTGTATGGTGTGTCCTAAAGTCATTATGGAGTGGAAATGGTCTTTATGTTTTTCAAGGTGAAGTTGGTGCTAAAAAGTGTGTTTAGAAAATGCTCTGTAATCCATAGTTTTACTGTAATGTTCTACGTCTAATTCTGCTACTAATACTGGCATTTGGTTGGTACTGCCATTTTTACTGTGGTGGACAGGTGAAGGTTGTGGAGTCAGATCCCATCCTAGGTAAGGTCCTACTTTATCATCCTGTTACTTGTTGGAGCTAAAATACAATCAAAATTACACAGTGAAACAGTTAATTCTGCTGAAAAGAACTCACGAAACCCCACAAAGCCCATGAAGAGATAAGAGCTGATCAGGTCCATCTCCATCAAGCCATGACCAGTCCTCATTCTATTTCAGATCCAACAGCTTAAATTTAACCAACCCTTATGCAGAATTAGTTGCCATGGTGACAAAAAACTTGATCTATCATTTTTGTCAGAAAATCCAAGGTTAGATTTATCTAGGCTGAGACTAAGTAAAAAGTCCTAAATGATGAGACAGGCCTAGCCTGCCATTTTGAATGATTAATCTGTTCCCTCTGTCGGATTGGAGCCCTTCCTGTGGCCCTGTCCCCCTTTCCTGCAGTCTTTGTCTTGGGGTGAAGAGTATAGCTAAGTAATGCTCAAATATGTTCCACAGATGCATGCAGATCACAGTGAAGAACATTACAGTCCCAACATTCTGCACATGTGTTTGGACTGTAATGTTCTTCACTGTGATCTCCATCTGTGGTGGATCTTCAGAGCTGAAACTATAGATTTTTCATGATGAGACCCTGGAACTGTTTCTATCTTTACTGTATTTGTAAATACTACTTCAGGACTGAAATATCCTGCACTGTTTGATCTCCATCAGTAGAGACGTCTTCCAGATGTTTGGACTTTTCTTATTTGAAATTTTTCTTCTTTTTTCAAGTGAATTGTGTGTTTTCAGAGCAGGACTTCTGTGAGGATCACCTAGAGATCTTCTGTTCTTCATGTGTGTAAAAGTGTGGAAATGGATTAAACAGAGTGTATTGCACACCCTTCAGTGTTGAGGTGTTAAATGTTCTGTTGAAACACTAAAAATAGAGGAGATGCTGTGTTTTTGTTTAGCAGGAAATCAAAGCACCTTTCAGCTTTATGGAACATGGAGTAGCAAGATTTCTGCACTTTTCTTCAGTTTGAAAGTTTCTGAAAATGTTAAATATGTAAAATATTTTTAATGATAAGGCCACTTATGAACTGTTTCTATCTTTACTGTATTTGATCATGCACAGGTTTCCTCTTCAGAGGAGAGTCTCTGTTTTATCTGTCAAGGTTCTGTTGATCAAAATCCTCTTAAGCACTTAATAAAATGTAAAAAAATGGGGTACATGTTGGTTTCCCATAAAACATATTCTTTTAGAAGAACACAAAATGTAAG
The DNA here is from genome assembly GCA_017165825.1 of Hepsetus odoe. Lineage (NCBI taxonomy): Eukaryota > Metazoa > Chordata > Actinopteri > Characiformes > Hepsetidae > Hepsetus > Hepsetus odoe. Next base: position 5,271 of record JABMDN010000665.1, on the reverse strand, counting down.
ATAAAAGTTAATGTGGAGCAGCTGATCAACTGGAAGTGTTGGTTTCTTGTACTCACCTGTGCTGTGCATCTTCCATTTTTCATTTACATTTTTCTGAAACAAGCTTAGCAGATTTCAGGTTTGTGTTTTTACCATACCCTGATCAACAACCTCACTAGACAAACCATGAGAAGCAACCAAACAGAATCATGTATCAACCTTTTGGCAAACAGCTTTATAAGCGAACAACCTTCACAATGATGATGAAGACCTTTATCTGCCATCAGCAACTGTTGGTGGTCCTGAGAATCACACCAAGGTTTAACGTTTTCTATTTAGATTATAAGCTTCAAACATCTGCTTGAGCTACAGATTCTAAGAACTTACTATCTTAAAATGCAGTAAAAATTAAATCTACACTTTCCATCACCTTGAGAACAGCAGGTGTTCACTTTGTTAGAAAGGTTCACTTTGTTAGAAAATCTCACAGTGGTGGCAGCTGAACTTATTTTCAGTCTGATGAGATTTCTCTGATTGACTGTAGAAAAGAGTCAGTCATGATTGTGATTCCACTGAATTAAATGCATCACACCTAAACAATCAAAATCACATACAAACAAGAAAACAGAAGTCTTTGAGCCAGAGGTCTGCAAAGTGTTCTTGTCGGAAGTAGCTGGTGTGGAAATCCTAGGAGATGTGGTAGAAGTGGCCTAGTGTTTAGGTATGTTTGTCATATGCTGCCAACACCACAAAATACACATTTAGCACAGTTGTATGGGCAATGGGGGTCAACCCAGCCACAAGGGATGCACAAGCCAGTGTATTTCTTCACGCCGGTCCCAAGCCCCGGTAAATGGGGAGGGTTACGTCAGGAAGGGCATCCGGTGTAAAACTTTGCCAAATCAATATGCGGACAATGATACAGAATTCCATACCGGATCGGTCGAGGCCCGGGTTAACAACGACCGCCATCAGTGCTGTTAGCCTACAGGGTGCTGGTGGAAATTGGACTACTGCTGGCCAAAGAAGAAGAAGAAGAAGAGGAGGAAGGCATGTCCAGAGGGAGAAGGAGAGAAAGAAGGAGAGGAGAGTGGAAGTGAGGGTAGGGACTTTGAATGTTGGCAGCATGACTGGTAAAGGTAGAGAATTAGCTGATATGATGGAGAGAAGGAAGGTTGACATTTTGTGTGTGCAAGAGACTAGATGGAAGGGTAGTAAGGCCAGGTGTATTGGAGGGGGGTTTAAACTGTTCTACCATGGGGTGGATAGAAGGAGGAATGGAGTAGGTGTTATCCTGAAGGAAGAGTATGTGGAGAGTGTTTTGGAAGGGAAGAGGGTGTCAGGGAGGGTGATGAGTTTGAAACTGGAAGTTGAAGGTGTGATAATGAATGTTTAGTGCTTATGCTCCACAAGTTGGTTGTAAGATGAAAGAGAAGGAAAAATTCTGGAGTGAGTTAGATGAAGTGATAGAGAGTGTACCCAGGGGAGAGAGAGTGATGATTGGTGCAGATTTTAATGGTCATGTTGGTGAAGGGAACAGAGGTGATGAGGAGGTGATGGGTAGGCATGGTGTCAAGGAGAGGAATGCTGAAGGTCAGATGGTTGTAGATTTTGCAAAAAGGATGGAAATGGCTGTAGTTAATACTTATTTTAAGAAGAGGGAGGAGCACAGGGTGACGTATAAGAGTGGAGGAAGATGCTCACAGGTGGATTATATTCTTTGCAGGAGGGTCAGTTTGAAAGAGATCAGAGACTGCAAAGTAGTGACAGGGGAGAGTATAGCTAAACAGCATAGGATGGTGGTCTGTAGGATGACCTTGGAGGTCAAGAAGAGGAGGAAAGTGAAGGCAGAGTTGAGGATCAAGTGGTGGAAGCTAAAGGAGGAGGACTGCAAGGTGGAATTCAGGCAGGAGTTAACACGGGCACTGGGAGGTGTTGAAGAGCTATTGCTGGGAAACTACTGCAGAAGTGATAAGGCAGACGGCTAGAAATGTACTTGGTGTGACATCTGGAAGGAAGAAAGAGGATAAGGAAACCTGGTGGTGGAACGAAGAAGTCCAGGAGAGTATTCAAAAGAAGAGGGAGGCAAAGAAGACATGGGACAGTCAGAGAGATGAAGAAAGTAGACAGGTGTACAAGGAGATGAACCGCAGGGCGAAGAAAGCAGTGGTGAAGGCCAAAGATAAGGTGTTTTGGTGAATTGTATGAGAGGTTGGACAGTAAAGAGGGAGAAAAGGATCTTTACCGATTGGCTAGACAGAGAGACAGATCTGGGAAAGATGTGCTACAGGTCAGGGCGATTAAAGATAGAAATGGTAACGTACTCACAGGTGAACAGAGCATGTTGAGCAGATGGAAGGAATACTTTCCAGCTGATCAATGAAGAAAATGAGAGAGAGAGAAGACTGGATGATGTGAGAAGAGTTAACCAGGAAGTGCAGCAAATAAACAAGATGGAAGTAAGGGCAGCGATGAAGAGGATGAAGAATGGAAAGGCTGTTGGACCGGATGACATACCAGTGGAAGCATGGAGATGTTTAGGGGAGATGGCAGTTGAGTTTCTGACCAGATTGTTTAACACAATCTTGGCAAGTGAGAAGATGCCTGAGGAGTGGAGACGAAGTGTACCATTCTTGTTTGCAATAATGGACAGGTTGACGGACGAGGTTAGACAGGAGTCTCCGTGGACGATGATGTTTGCTGATGATATTGTGATCTGTAGTGAGAGTAGGGAGCAGCTTGAGGAGAACCTTGAGAGATGGAGATATGCTCTGGAGAGGAGAGGAATGAAAGTGAGTAGGGCAAAGACAGAATACATGAGTGTGAATGAAAGGGAGGAAAGTGGAGTGGTTAGGATGCAGGGAGTGGAGGTAACAAAGGTGGAGGAGTTTAAATACTTGGGATCAACAGTTCAGTGTAACGGCGAGTGTGGAAGAGAGGTGAAGAAGAGAGTGCAGGCTGGTTGGTATGGGTGGAGAAGAGAGGCTGGAGGGATTTGTTACAGACGCGTACCAGCTAGAGTAAAAGGGAAGGTTTACAGGACAGTAGTGAGACCAGCTATGTTGTATGGGTTGGAGACAGTGGCACTGACAAAAAAGAGGCGGAGCTGGAGGTGTCAGAGTTAAAGATGCTGAGATTTTCGTTGGGTGTGACGAGGATGGACAGGATTAGAAATGAGTATATTAGAGGGACAGCTCAGGTTAGACGTCTTGGAGACAAGGTTAGAGAAGCAAGGTTGCATTGGTTTGGACATGTGCAGAGGAGAGACAAGGATTATATTGGAAGGAGGATGTTGAAGATGGAGCTGC